>OVAX01001584.1:0-33351 GCA_900406405.1 Lepidium africanum | reverse complement strand
CTTCCTTGGGGGGGGGGGGGGGAATTCTCAATTTTTGAAATTACAGATAAATCCAAAACCTAAAAGCTCAATATTGAAAATTCTCTGAAGAAGACGAACCGTTTTCTCTTGTGGCCTCCTTGATTTCTCCTCTCCTCTCCTCTCTCATGGATGAACCCGGTTTGGATCCGGATTCCGGGTCTTACTCATTTCGTCCCGCTTCAGTCCATCTTGCCTCCTTCTCACCCGTTCCGCCTCCCTCTTCTCGTCGCCTCTCAAGCCACTTCACCCGTCCTTCCCAGCCACTTCAATCGTCTCGACGACTAGCTTACATTTCTCTCCAGGGTTTGCTCGTCAATTCCGATGAAGCTAGCTCAGCTCGCTCAATTGGCGGCGGATTGAGCCGAGACGAAACCCTTGCGTGGGAGCTCTTTACGCCTTACCAGAGATTCCTGCTTGTGGCGGTCATTGGTGTCGCCGCCGCTGAGTCGAAGAAGAATTGTGTCATTCGACAGCTCCAGAAATCGGTTGATCTTAGGGTTCGTGTGTTCTTCTTTTTACATCTGCTAAGGATTTGAGAAATTTCATTCCTTTTGACAATTTATATGATCAAAATTCAGCTTTTTTCTCTGATTGTTTAATTAAAGCACTTTAGTTAGTTCATGATTTTGTTCAATAATGCTTCAATTTCCGTTACTTCTTTTAAATTTCACAAAGGAGAACTTATATCATGACAAGTTTTGCGTGTTATCTATCTGTCTAGATCTCGACATTTTAGTGATCATAAGTCCATATTCTATACTTAAAGCTTATCAAACTGCTCTAAGTGTTCACTTCACAATGGTCACACTGATGATTTAATCTTTTTCATCCATCTTGTTTATGAAACTTTTAAGAGAAAGTCCTACAGTAAAATTGGTCTGTTCTTTTAACTTCTAAAGTGCGGAACTTTCAGGATCAGGTTCTTTCAAGCATGCAAGAAAAGCTCGACGATCTTTGTCAACAGCTAAATCTTGTCAAGGATCAGTCTGGAAATAGATCTAAGGCCTCAGATTATGATAATGTACAATCAACTTTTAAAGAAAATTTCGGATCTGAGAGAAATAATCTCGTAGATTGTGGCTGCTGGCTATGTGATCAGCACCATCACTCATCACCAGTTATACAGGTATGTGAGTGTGTATGTCTTCACGCGCTCTTTGCTTTGCCATGGCAATCACTGAACATATCTATATGATTCGATTGACCGTGTTCTCACTGGTTCTATTGTTTAGGATAAAACTCCTGCAAATCTCGTGATTGACGCAGAGCCAGAGGAAAGGCGTATGTCTTACATGTCAGATTGGTGTTCCAGTGTCACCTCTGCCCCAGAAATTCCTGTATGTTAAGAATATGCGACTTTCTGAAATAATCTTTGTGGTGGATCTTGGTTGGTTTTGTAAGATCATTTGGATAATAAATGTTTATTGCAGTTTGATAGTCTGTCACTCGACCAAGACATGCTTTCCCTCAGAAAGGAGTGCCAAGAGAAAGATGCAACAATAAAGGATTTAACTTCATTTCTTCAGTTGTCCAGCAAAGCTGGTTCAAAAGTAACTGCGGATTCCTAGACTTTTTCAAACGCTCTTTAATCTTTTTATACTATAACTTATACCATGTTTCACTTCACTGTTTTACAGCGAGAAACGGAGCTTGAAGAGATTATTCGCAGGAAGAAGACAATAATTAAGAAACTCAAAAGGGACGTACTGGTATTAGAAGAAAAGGTGAGAACTTTATCAATCTTTACAAGTTACATCCCGAAGTGTTCCTCATAACAACTTCAGCATTAAAAATCCTTAATTATGTTATCATGCCACTGTTGTGAAATGTGCAGGTCACACAGCTCACTAGGCTCCGGAGGTCATCCTATTCGGCTTCATTCTCAAATACGCATGAATTCCCATTGAAAGTGGACAATCTTCTTTATGATTTGGATATTCTTACAACTTCTTCATCCTCTGATTCAGAAGCTCCTGTAAGCACACCCACACGAACTGTGCTGGAGGCTCCGGTTGATTCCACAAAAGAGGAACCCTCAACTGTGGAACAAACCCATAAATCAGCGCCAGCTAAATCCTCGGTCTCACTAGTGAAATCTGTGAAACCGCCTTCAGTAGTTAGTCCATCAACTAATCGGAAGCCTGCTCCAATTTCTTCTTCGTCTTCTTCGAGGATGAGACGGGCTTCCTTCACAGGTGACTCAAAGAAACTAAGAAGGCCAATTCAGACCACCTCGAGAGATTCTTCTGGTTCACATAAGAGATGGGTTTAGTAAATATGGCTCTTCTGGTAAGTAGTAAGTATCAGTTTTCCTTTCGGAATAAATACAAAAATCACCATAGTATTGGACTTAGGAGCTATAATAAGAGATCCATTGTTATGCGTTAATTTAAAAGTGTTTCAATTAATAATGGTTTGATAGAGATTTCAATGTATTTCTTCTCAGGGAAGGTGTTTGCAGTCTGAATGGTGAACCAGAAAGAGATACCAGATATTAGTGTAAGTAGGTGCTTCGATGTTATATTGTAGCTATAAGTGAAATAGATTCCAGAATTATTTATTATGCTGACTTCTTCATATCTAAAGCTGTTACAAAACATTTGGTTCTTTGAGTCTTAATATAAAAACTTCAAGCGGCTATAAAATACAAGATGTCGCTGGTTTATTGCTCAGTCTTTTAAAATGACGGTGTTTTAAACGATAAAAACACATGTCATTACGTAGTTCAGACTAAAATGATTGTGAGCAAGAGTTGTAGTGCCAATTTTGAACACAGAGATGATGCCATAGTTATACACTTATACTCAGGCTGACGTAAATGGAAATTTTGTATAATGTTTATTAAACCTTTGACCCCAAGTATAGACCGATGTGTGAAACAGAAGGTAACTGGAATCCAGCGCCAAAGTTTGATGATTTGTGGCATCTGAATTTTTTTTGCCAAATAGATTTGTGGCATCTGAATTAAACAATAAAAAATTTATTTTATATAAAAAATAAAGCTTCGAAAGTATGGTTTAAGTTGGTACCTTTTTATGGTTGGAAAAAAAAAAAAAAAAAAAGTTGGTACCTTCTCAATAAGCACATACTAAAATCTGAGTAGTGAAGAGGCGGGAAATCAAGAGAGAGACCCAATATCGATTGAGGTCAAATCAATGGAGAAATACTTGGTCCCGCCGGAATCTTCGCCGCCGAAAGTTACAAGCGTGGTCAGGTAATTCGATCTACTAGGGTTTTTATTCCCTCTTCTTCTTTGATTGTCAAATTGCGATATCCTGTATAGTTTACTCAAGTTTATCGGCCCTTGAAGGCGACCTTGGAAGCGATCTTTAATCGAATTGAATGGAAGATTTGAGGCAAATTACCGACATGAACTCTATACTCTGGTTGCTCATTCCTATTTGGAGGTCTTACACTTCCTTCGTTTCCGAGCTTATCCTGAGATTCTATTCTTCTTTAAATTGACGTTTTGGTAATTTCGATTTTTTTTTCGGGTGTTGGTTTTTGCGAAGATTGGACGTTTTCCACATTTTTATCACAAGAACGAGGAGCCATGTCCAACCCATGTACGAATTTTCATCTTCCTTTTGAAGTTTTCAGTGTTCAATGATTCTTTGGAGTATTTTGACAGTTAAAACTTTGTATGTCAGATGAGGGAGCTACAACAGCATTACTCGAAATTGTCAGTCGCTCTTATTGCTAATACTTACACTTTCTAGTGATTTCAATTGGTTTTCACTCTTGATTTTAATTCTGTGATTCCCAGTCGAGGCGTTACAGGGCTGGAGTTTGATAACCAGGTGAGATCTCAACAACACTTTTGGTCTCGTTTCCTTAGATATTTAGTGTTATTTCATCATCTCTGATAGAATGTCTCAAGTTCTTGTGTTATCTGCCTAAACTCCTTTGATTTTCTTGTTATCATTTGTAAGGTAAACGTATTGTTTTCAGGGAATATACATAGTATCTGTCACAAGATCAGGATGCTTGACGGTACATGACTTTGAGACTCTGTATTGCCAGAGTAAGGTTGGCCCAGGTGATGCTTTGTACCTTTGTTCATTACAAGTTTAAGTCTCGAGTGAGTTACTGAGTCATCCATAACAGGTTCTGTGGAAGATGAAAGTAAGCATGTTGTGCATTTTACTTTCCCTCTGGGTAAGGAATTGGATGTTGCTAGATGGAATCCTACAAACCAGAATGAGGTATGGCTTCAACGCAATGTCCATCTGTCATCTTAAATCCTTCTTAGAACTTTATCTCAAAACATATTTTTTATTCATAATTCCTATAGGTAGCTTGCACATCGAGGAAAGAAGATAAAGTGCTTATCTTTGATATCAGTTACATGTCTCCCAAACCAACTGAGGTAGGATTTGAAAATTATGATCTTGAGATCTTATAGATATTAGTATACAGTTTTTTGGCAACTGTTTCTGGTTCCAACTCTTATGACCGCATCATCATGAACTAGAGGTTGTTTTCATCTAAGATTAGTTTATGTTTAACATAATTTTAAAACAAACAAGAAACACAGATGTTTCTTTCTTAGTCGTAGCAAAATTGTCTTTACAGCATGATTTCAAGAAACTGGCGAATATACAATAATATATGTATTGTTCCCATCATGAATATAAGAAAGTCGGGAAATTTTATACAGAAATGGCATGGCCACGGCAAGGCTTATGATCAAGTTTTAGTCTGCTCTGCTTAGGCTAGCTCTGCTAAGTATTCAAAGCTTTCCACCCACATTTCGATGATTGTTCTAATTGTGATTCAGGAATTGAAAACTAAACGGAAGCTTACGATTTTTGGCCAAAAACTTTGTGGAAATCTATCTGATATTGCCATTACAAGTGATGGGGATTCAAGGTTTGTAGAATGGCTCATCCATATGATGCAAAATAATTATAACTTTTTGTACCTACTTTCTTCAGTGATTGTTTTTGCAATTATTCTTCATGCAGAATATTTACTTCAGATGCACTTGGTACAGTTCACGTGTGGGATAGAAGAGCAAGCTTGTTCCCATGCACTGAACTTTCAGCAAACAGACATGATTCATTCAATAGTATTCAAATATATGCGGATAATCAGGTAACCATAAAATTAGACATCTCCAAGCCCAGTAATGTTCTTCTGATCCATGAAATTGCATTAGGACTTTAACTTCAAATTCACTTGAGCCCCAAAGTTTATTTCTTCCTAGCAAATGCGTTTCTTTCATCTACCATGCAGACTATTTTCGGAGCTGGTAAAGAAGGAATCATTCATATATGGGACCTTCGTGGAGGGCGAAACTCTACTGCTTTTCAGAGCCGCAAAGACGTAAGTCTTACAAGGGAAAAACCGGAATTGGCTATGGCCTTTTTTTAACATCTACATGAATTTACTTCCATTCTTGTATTCTTTGGCTCTACCAAACACGTATTTGTCATCACGGTGTGATATTGTAACGTTCAGATGAGTCACTTGCCATTAGCATCTCTACATCTTGCACCGATGCTGCAGAAGATTGCATCTCTCAAGGTAAGTTCTATCTTTTGTGTTGCATCTCACTTGTGACATCAATCAAGCAACCTTAGACTACCGTTATGTTCTCAAAGCCTGGAAGCTGTGTATTTAAATACTTACCAGGACAGAGTTCAAATAGTAATGTGGCGATCATGTTACCCCAAAAAATTTCCAGCAGATGATTGTCCCCAAGGAAATCCATTCAATCAATGTAAACCTTGCAGGCACAGACAGAAATTGTCCCCAAGGAAATCCATTCCATCAATGTAAACCCATCTTCTCCTCATCAATTGGCGTTTCACCTTGACGATGGTTGGTAAGTCAATCTTTCATCGACACTTCAATTGACTTTTGAAAAACGGTTTATTATTATGTTTCGTTTTGTTGATATGTTGCATTTATCATTTTCTTTGGTGGATATCTCTAGTGCAGGTCCGGTGTTCTTGACATTTATAAATCTGAAGTTACTCATGTACATTGCCCTCCTCCAGCTTGGCTGTAAGTTAAACTCAAGAACTTGCAGCTTAATCTGTAACAAGAAGCATATAAATTGATCAGTACTTGGACAAAAATGCTTATATATTGGATTTTGGTTTATTAGGGATGGTTCCATGATCTTGCGGAAACCATCATGGCTGCCAACATCATCTGTAAGCCTTGCATTTTGTATTACCATTACTAACTCGTAACTGCATATTTATGATCTTATTTGGCTGTTTCATACAAATTTGTTTGTTTTTTATGGCAGATATATGTAGTTGGGTCCATGAGCGAGAAAGGGATTCATGTTCTTGATTTTCATCCAAGCTCCAGGTCGCCTTGTCATGTAGACTACGAGTAAGAGTTTCCTTAAAACTCCTGGTATATGTTATGTTCTCTTTTAACTTCATGGAAACATTCTTGATAGGGTTAATATCTTATTGCAGTGAGGATTCACAGAGAAAGGAGAACAAAGACAAGTTTTATCACAATAACAAGTTTGTTTCATTGTCTGAAACTGTTACAAATTGTATTGTGCACCCTCTGAACGGCATGATTGTAGCTGGAACTCAGGTATTCAAGTTTGCTTTAAGCATCAAATCAGTTTTAGTCTGGATGATCATGATTTTGTATTGGTTTTAGACTTTTAGTAGTACTTGGCTAATAAAACAAATTAGTGAAGCAAATTGACTTGTTGTCTGGTAGTAAATAGTAATAGAGCAGTGTATTCGACATTGTGCATTAATCTGACAGAGACAAAGTGTCAATAATGATAATTCACTTTCTAAATGGGAATTTTGATTTTGCAGTTTTCGTCTTTGCTGTTGGTTGGGCAGAGACATAGCTCATCTACAACAGACACTAGAAGATAGAATGTAGCCTTTTACTAGTTGGGCCAGTCTTAGGTTTGTAAAATAGAAATCATCCACGAGATTAGTTTTGCTTAAATGATTGTTCTAAAGAGAGGATACTAATCACATTATAAATGCTATTGAAAGATAAGATTCACGTTGTGAAAATATATATATATATATATATATATATATATATCATTACTATATTCCTTTTTGGTGGTTGCCTATGAACATGTCCTCTTCGTTGATCGCTAATCTGCTTCACTGCTCTCAAACGAATAATAACTCCCTAATCGCAGCTTTGTGGTAGATGATTCATGGAAATGTTATCTCATCTAATTCTTGGATAGATGTTTAACACTTTTTGAGGTAGTAGACGTTCATGAGTTTTATGCATTACAAGCAATTACTTCCAAATTGCTTGGTTTATAATTTTTAGTTGCTACGTTTTAGTTGTTTATGATATAAAGCTTTGAGCAACAGATAAACAAAGTCTGGAACCTTAGATCAACTTTGATCAATCATGGAAGACTTCTTATCAGAAGCATTGTGTATTTTCTGAGTGCAAGGGAGAGGGTTATTGTTTTATTGCTTTCTTTCTTATATATTATCTCTCGATTACGAAAAGAAAAACAACGGAGAGCAGTGTAGTAGTGTGAGCTTTCACTAATTAGAAAGCATAAACGATCAATATATTGCCTTAACAAAATATTAATTAACAGGGAAATTTCAAAAATATCTTTTTTGACATGTCTATTTTCAAAACCTATTATTTCTTTTAGAAATTGAGAGAGAAATAAGCATCATGGAACATTTTTCGAAAAAGGTCAAGTCAAAAATGACATTTCTTAAAATTTCTCTAAATTAATTTAGAACCAGTTACAATAATCAATATAGGTTTCATTCTAAACATAAGCAACAACAAAAGATAAACATCATTTGACAAATACAGATTTCAATCACATGACATAGACAACAATAACGAGGAGAACGAAATACAAAAACCTGAAATAACTTACATTTTCATCCACCTATAATTACTTTGAAGTTCCTAAGCGTGCTGCTGTAATTTCATGATCATCTCTTTCACGTCTCCATTGGAGCTTCTATTTCACATATTTTAGGTAAAACATCTTCAGTTTCTTATACAATAGCATCTTCAATTTCTTCTACACTTGAATGGTAACCCACGAGTATCATAAGATTTCGAATTTGAACATCTAGACTTAGTAGACATTTTCAATCGATTAGGAAAACTACAAGAGAATCGAATTTGAAGTGTGCAAGATGAATCGAAGAGATTACAAGAACAAAAAATTAATTTGGGATTAGGATTTAAAATCGACTAAATTGGAGATTTAGGAGTATTTTAACTAAACACTTTGTTTTATTTTCAGCTAGTTAACAGAGATGTTAACATCCACTAACAAACGTCTAACGTCATCTTAAACCAAGTTACAGTTGACTAAAGCTAATACTAAAATGGCGTTGACTTTTGAAGTTTGTATATAAAATGGCAAAAACATAAAGTTCGGTGTTTTTTTGGATTACTCGTGTAAGTTGAGTATT
The DNA here is from genome assembly GCA_900406405.1 of Lepidium africanum. Taxonomy (NCBI): domain Eukaryota; kingdom Viridiplantae; phylum Streptophyta; class Magnoliopsida; order Brassicales; family Brassicaceae; genus Lepidium; species Lepidium africanum. The sequence continues at coordinate 24,913 of OVAX01001584.1, read as the reverse complement.
TAAATGACAATTTTCCTTTTTTTCAAAGTAGTCAATCTATTGATTAGTCAGAAAACCAATTTTCGATATTTTTCTTCGAAAAATGTGATAAATGGAGATTTACAACGGGAAAAATGTCGACTTAACATAGAACTTACCAGAATGGTCAAATTGAACACTAAATTCCGGCAATAATTTATTAAACAACAAAATTTTCGTTGACTGCAAATTAAACCATCAACTTATAGTTGACTAAGCCAATTAACCCGATGAAATTCCCAAATCAAAATTGTCTATAAAATTGAAAGCCAAATCAATTTTGGAAGTTCGATTCAGTTCTTATTTCCCTTATGAAGAACCCCTAAGCTTGATTTTCTCCTTCTTTTCAAGAATGAGCTCAAATTCGTTGATTTAAAATATTGTCTTCGATACTTTAAACTAATGAATTTGAGGCCATTCTTGAAAAAAGGACAAAATCAAGGTTAGGGGTTCTTCATAATGAAGATAAGAACTAAATCGAACTTCCAAAGTCGATTTTGCTTTCGATTTCATAGACAATTTCGATTTGGGATTTTCGTCGGGTTCAATTGGCTTAGTCAACTATAAGTTGAAGGTTTAATTTGCAGTCAACGAAAACTTTGTTGTTTAATAAATCATTAACGGAATTCAGTGTTCAATTTGACCATTTTGGTAAGTTATGTATTAAATCTGACATTTTTCTCGATTTACAGTGAACAATGAAAAAAAAAAAAGATTACCTATAAAATTTTGTGTAATATAATCTTTCTCGTGTTAATGTAATGATACATAAATATTTAAAACTTTCTAAAAGTTACCCAAACGAGAATAGTGTTGATATATATGTGACAAAGAGATTAAACAAATAAGTAAAACCGTTAGTTTGCTTTTGTTTTTAGTACAATTGTGGATACGTTAACGGCAACGATGAATTTTTATAAACTATCTTCACTTGATAATTTTAGAGGATGGATGACCTAAATTGAAGCATGTTATGCCCAAATGAATAGACCAAGGATTTCAAAGCCCAGATTTGAGGATGCCCATGCTTGTGCAATACGTGAAACTAGTTTTTTTTTTTTTTCTATCATCTAGCAATCTTTTATCACACTCTAAAATTTTATGGTGCCTAAAAAATTTGTAAAGAAAAGACTATTACTGACCCACATGTGTACGGTAAATGAAAGTGATCTTAAGAAAAGTTTGATTTCCTTATATTTTAAATTCATATCAGTAAAGCATATAGTGTTAAATTTTTTTTATTTCGGTTTAAAAGCACTTAACACATGTGTTGATTACTATGACATATTGTAACATATCTGCAAAGAATCTAGAATACTATGACCATAAACCAATTGATGAAAGACAGAACAAACGTTATATAAATGGTAAATTATGGCCAATTCTTTCACAAAAAAATACAAAAAGGAAAGAAAGTTCGAAGACGTACTTTTGGGAAAGTTCCAACAACACTAGTTTGATCTTCGGAAAACCATCATGGCTGCCAACATCATCAGTAAGCCCTGCACTTTGTATTACTATTAGCAGTCGTAACTACATATTTTATGATCTATACAAATTTGTTTGTTTCTTATTGCAGATATATGTAGTTGGGTCCACGAGTGAGAAAAAAAAATTAATGTACTTGATTTTCATCCGAGCTCAAATCGCCTTGTCACGTTGAATAAAAGTTTCCTTAAAACTCCTGGTATATGATATGTTATCTTTAAACTTTGTGAAAACATTCGTGATATGGTTAATATCATATTGCAGTGAGGATTCACAGAGGACATAGACAAGTTTTATCACAATAACAAGTTTATTTCATTGTCTGAAATTGTTATAAGTTATGTGGCGTATTCTCTTAACATCATGATTATAGCTGGAACTCAAGTATTCAAGTTTGCTTTAAGCATCAAATCATTTTTAGTCTGGACGACCATGATTTTGGATTGGTTTTAGACTTTTAGTAGTACTAGGCTAATAAAACAAATCAGTGAAATAAATTGACTTGTTCATCTGGTAGCAATAAAACATTGAAATTGGCATTGTGCATTAATCGGACAACATGAAGAACCAATGTGACTTTGTTTATACTACAAAAGACATAATACCCATGTAGGTAACTTACACATTCATATATATATGTATTTGTTTTATTTTATTTTATTTTGTACATGTTAAACTTAAACTCTAAATCTATACCAATTACCATTCACCATTATTATTCAATAGCTCAACCTTTTTGGTAAGAGCAACATCACAACTCCCGACCTTCATTACCAAGTTTATGTTTTCTCTTCGAATAAAGGTAATATTTTTTGTTATTTATTTGACTTTTTTTTTCCGTTGAAATACTTAACTAATCTGATAATTTTTGTAGGCTCAAAAAATTAAATACACTGCTTAACTAGAGTTTATAAATAATATACTCAACAACTTCAACAAGGTAACATAAAAATTATAAACAATTTTGTTATTTGTGCTTTCAAGTGTAAATTATAAAATATTGTGTTTGTATTTAAAAAGGTTTTTTTTTTCATTTAATCTAATAAAAAATAATTTATAATATACACAAAATGATAAATAACTAGGTGATCTTCCCTTACATGTGTGCATGTATAAATAGTTTAATTAATTTAATTATTTATACATTAGTAATTGAATTTTTAATAATCAATATTAGATAAAAACACTAAAGATAAAATCAATCTGATATGTGACAAATAAGATTTTATATAAAAAATTTCTAAAACATAAAATACAATATATCAATTTTGTAAAATTTAGATATTATATATATTATATATACTTTCATTAACCTCACATTTAACAAATCATATCATGCATCTGATTATGTTATGAAAACTTTTTTTAGGCATTAATAATATTATTGGTGTATTCTTTTGTTAATTGACATAATAATTATTTCATAGTGCAAGTGGCCTTTAGCCTAGTGGCAGGTGGTAAGTCCACTAAAGACAGACGCACTTACATATCTCGAGATCGAGTCTCATCACCTACATTATGTAGTAACTTGGCTAATGAACTTGCCAGTTGTGGTCCAATGTTGACAAAAAAAATATATTTCATTATGGTTTTTTATTTTTATTAACATATGAATCTTAAATCTTTTTAAAACTTTCTTATTGATTTTATTTTTGTAAGCATATGAGTTTAACAAGAAATGTAAACAAAACTTTTACTATTTCTATATTATGTTCATAATAAACACACAAAAATTATGTTTTAAGTAAATATGTTGGTAATATCTTTGTATATAGGTTTGATTAAAATTTTTATCTTTATATAATATGAATATTATTTCTTGTATAAATACTTGACACGTAATAACAAACATCAAGATAATATTTAAAATACTACAAATTCACAAATATAAATATATGTAATAATAGAAATTCAAAATATATTATAATTATCTTTTATATTTTTTGGGTACTATAATATCTATTACAACAAAACTAAAATCAATGTCTGAATGTAGAGTTTTACTTATATGTCCGTAGTTTCATGTTTTTTTAATAAAACTTAAAAAATAATAATATAGAAGATGATATAACGTTGACAAAAAAAAAAAGAAAAAGAAGATGATATAACTTCAAAAAGGAATATGAATTATTTATTATTATGATAAGTATGAAAGATTCTAAAGATTATGATAACTATAAAAGATGTGTAATTATTTTCTTTATTTTTTTGGTAGAGATAGATATGTAATTATCTTCATATCAATAGAAAGTAAATTAAAAAAGATAGTATTCAATAAATGTGTGTATATATATATTCTTTTTTTTTGTTATTTAATTTTTGAATAATTTTTAAAATTTTTTTAATAAGTATATTGAAATTTAATTTTTTAATTTAGTATGTTTATTAGATAATTCAAATATTATTTAAAATTTTTAACATGTTTATTAGATAAGAAATTAAACAATAAATTTTAACTTCAAAACAAAACCAAAAAAAATTAAATTCTAATGTAAAAGATTTATATATATAATAATAATTATTAAATTTTCGTATTTGATAATGTAAATATATGTAAATTTTCATATATGCAGTCTAGGCCTTATTCTCGTCGGCCTTTTGACTCTTTTAGGCCAAATGGTAATTTTGTTTACACAAGGAGGGAGGTTGGCCCTTCTAATGTGGGTGTTCATGGTTATGCAAAAGGGAAAGAGGTGGTTAATGATACTGATATGGATACGAATCTGTTCCTCCTAGTTCTGCTTGTTCGGGAATCAAGGCTAGAAGGGTTTTATTTCTAGCTTCTTTGTCGATTGTGATATGTATGCATTTTAGCGTATTTTAGGGTTCTCATATAGTTCATTTTGCATACATATCCATAGCACTTTCATCATTTTAAAGTCACTTTTGGTCCATTTGCATTGTTTGCACTTGCATTGCATGCATTGTGGATTTTGGAGTTTTTATCCTGCGTTTTTGGACACATTGGGGACTAAATCATTCAAGAGGTGAATGAAGATCGATGATTCGCTAGCTTGATGAGCCAGCTCGGCCACCACGACTGAGTTGGCTGGCAGATCACATATTATCAGCAGGATTGACCAGAAGATACCATTCAGAGCTAAATAGGAAATGAGGATTGATGAGTTGGCAGCTGAATAACATATTTCTTACTTAGCTCGGGCCACGTGGCCGAGTCAGATGCGCCTAGATGTTTTTGTTGACTCCTTTTATTTGACTCTTTAGGGTTTTGTTAATGGAGAGTATAAATACCCTTTTATTGTAAATATAAACACTTATTCAGATTTTTATGCCTCTTTGGTGAAAGAACACAAAAGGATTCTCTCATTTGTAATTTCCAGATCAAAACCTTTTCCTTATCAGTTTTTAATGCAATTTCTGTTTCCAGTTTAATCTTGTCTATCTTCCTCTTTGCTTTCTGATTATGTTATCTGTTTTGCTTTCTTGTTTTTTGTTTTTGTTCATGATTTTGGAGTAGAAAGCTAAGATTCTTGAGGATGGGTTAGATTAGTGAGGAATCCTTGGTCTCCTGGATGTCTACGCTTAGTTTTGAATAAATCTCTTCTATTTTAGTGAGTTTAATGCTAATTTCTCTCTGATAAATTAAAATTAGATCCTGGGAATTCCCACACCCAGAAGGTGTTTGATGAAATTCCTAAACCAACTAATTTTAGAGATTTGCATTTCTAGCCTAAGGGATTAGATGTCTAGAGTTTATTGACTTAAATAGACTGAATCTTAATGCTTGCTTTGTTATTTTTGGCCTATGAGAGTAGGGTCTACCCTACTTTTAGAACATTTATCATGAAAGTGAATTTGGTTGCTTGTGAAGTCTATTGTCTACAGATCACCTCTGTTTGAGTTTTGTTAGACATCTATGGTAGATCTAGAAAACCCCACTGATCCATTATTCCCATCCTTGAGGCCTCCATATCATTCTGATTTCCATTTGCTTTTTGCTATTTCTACTTGCTTTAGCTTTGCATTTCACTGTCTGTTTTATCCATTTCTCTGTTTGATTTGCTCTATTTTCCTGAGTGTTTTATGATTCTAGTTCTGTTTTGTTTATTGATGGTTTGTTTAGTTAATTGCTTGTTTACTTTCCCATTAAGTTGATAGTGAAATCATTATATCATTTGGCTTGAATTAGAGTAGTTGGATCATATATTTATTGCTAGTACTCACCCATTGGATTGACAACCTTTCTGTTTTACAATGATGAATGTGCAATAGGTTATTTGAAACATAGTATAATACTGTTATCAGGCTGCGGTGGTCCCTTCTAAGGATGAGGAGAAGGTTAGTGATGAGCCTTTAGTCCCAATCAAATCAGGTGATGCTCTTGCTGCAAATGATGAGTCTTTAGGATATGACTAGAAATCAGGTGCTGATATGGATTTTGAGAAGCCAGATTCTGTGGTTGGTACTCACGATACGAGTACGGCTATCTCGGTGGAGCCGGGTACTATGAAGCCAGTTCGTATTTCAGGAAAAAAGGGTCTAAGAGTTTGGTTACTTTGCGTGGTGCAAGCTCTAAAATGAGGAATGTTCAAACTTTTTTCTCTCCGAAGCGTAAGGTAGAGAAGGCTAGAATTGGTGCTCATGGTTCCAAGAGTATGGCTTCTGGGGATGAAGGAGGTGTGTCTTCGTATGCTTGAGTTTTATTTTCCAATTTATTTATGACTAAGATTTTTTGTTAGAATTGTGAGGACATTGATAACTCTTCTTCTTTTGATTTTTTGAGATATTTAGTATTATGTAATAAATCAGATTTTATTTTCTTAAGGAAACTAAGAAAGATAGTTTATATGGATAAGTTAATTAATTTTTTGGGTCATGATAATTTGGTAGTCGTGGATCTACAAGGAGCAAGTGGTGGGCTTACTTTGATCTATTTTTATTCTTATGTTATATTTGTTAATTATAAAGATAAAAATATTATTGATATTTCTTTAGATTTGGAAGGCCAAAAAAGTTCTATTTCGTTTATTTATGGAGAACATGTGCAACGTTTTCGAGAGGGTATTTGAGAACGCTTATTAAGGTTGAGTTTAACTTGTTTAGAGTCGTGGCTTATGGCTCGTGATTTTAATGAGTTGTTAGGTAGTCATGAAAAATCTGGTGGTAGATTACGAAGTGCTTCCTCATTCCTTTTGATAATATGCTTCAAATTTTGGGGATGATGGAATTTCTATGTTTAGGTAGTACATGGTCTTGGAAGGATATGCGACAATCTGGGATTGTACGTTGTAAGTTAGACAAAGCGTTTGGAAATTCTCCGTGGCACATCTTATTCCTGAATACTGTTACTAGATATTTGGAAATGGTTGGCTATGATCATTGGCCAATCTTTCTTAAGGTTATAAATAAGGTAGTGAAACGCCGTTCGGGGTTTCATTTTGATAAACATTGGTTAGGTAAACCGGGTTATAAGGATACAGTGGCATCAGGTTGGACAAGATATTCAAACTTGCGGGTTAATAGGGTAACATATAAAATTGCTAACTGTAGACGAGAATTATCGTGATGGCGACGCTTTAATGTTCCTTGAGGTAAGGTCAAGATTGCGCAATGTAAATCCATTCTGGAACAATTTAAGAGTGACAACTTTAGGTCCTCTGAGGATATCCAGGAAGCAGATGAGAATCTCAGAGCTGCTTATAAGGATGAGGAATTGTATTGAATATAAAAAAAGTCACAATAGGTGGTTGCGGGAAGGTGATCAGAATACCAGTTTTTTTCATGCTCAGACTAAACAGCAGAGGGTTATTAATAGGATTTATGGTCTGTTCAATCAGGCGGGTAATTGGGTTTCTAGGGAATGATGTTGCTACAGAGGCTGCTAGATATAAGAAGGAGTTATTTTCTTTAGAAGGTTCAGTTTCTTTGGATTATGTTTTTGAAGGTATAGTGTCGCGGGTCTCGGAAGAGTGAAATCGATCCTTAATGATGCTTGCCTCTGAGGAGGAAGTTCAGTGTGCCTTGTTCAAGATGGACCCATGTAAAGCACCTAGGCCAGAGGGAATGTCTGCTTTATTTTTACAGAGCTCTTGGTCTGTTGTTAGGGCGACATCGTCCAATTGGTAAAGGATTTCTTGGTGTCTGGTGTGTTTGATCCTAATTTAAATTTAAGAGATATTTGCTTAGTCCCTAAAGTTGGCAGACTGACGAGTAATTTGAGTTTCACCCTATTAGTTTATGCAAGGTTGTCTATAAAATTATTTCTAAGGTGTTTTACCTTCGCTTAAGGCGTTTTTTTCCTAGCTTAATCTTAGATACTCTATCTGCTTTTGTCTCGGGTTTCCTGATTTCAGACAATATCCTTATTGCTCAGGAGATGTTTCATGCTCTTCGGATGAATAAGGATGTGAAAGGGAAGTATATAGCTGTTAAGACGGATATGCGTAAAGCTTATGACATGGTTGAGTGGATTTTTTTAGGGAAACTTCTTCTTTGACTTGGGTTCCACTGCCATTGGGTTTCTTGTGTGATGCAGTGCGTCCGTTCGATCCGGTATTGATTAATGGTCAGCCTCATAGTAGGGTTTATCCATAGCGTGGGTTGCGTCAGAGGGATCCATTATCACCTTATATCTTTATCCTTTGCACTGAGGTTCTAATTTCTCAGCACAAGCAAGCTGAGCGGGATAAGTCGATTTCGAGTGTTATTATTGCTAGGCAAAGTCCATCTATTTCACATTTGTTGTTTGCTAATGATAGTCTTTTCTTCTGTATGGCTGACAAAGAGGAGTCATTGGTCATTTTACGTATCCTTAAAAACTATGAGAAGGTTTCTGGTCAACAAGATAATTTTGCAAAATCTTTGACTCAATTTGGCCACTAGGTGTTTGAGTTAGCCAAAAGGTAGATTCAGGATATTCTTGGTATTAGTACTTTGGGTGGTATGGGATCCTATTTAGGACTCCCAGAAGGGCTATATGGTCCCAAGTCAAAGGTTTTTGCCATTGTTAGAGATAAAATAAATTCCCGGATCTCTTCTTGGTTTTCTAAGTTTCTATCGAAAGGTGGAAAGGAAGTTCTTATTAAATTCGTTCTGATTATGCTGCCATCTTATGTGACGTCGTGTTTTCGTCTTCCTAAATTTCTGACTTCGAAGATTACTTCTGCGATTTCTGATTTTTGGTGAAAAAATAACCAGATGTCTAAGGGGATTCATTGGACTAAATGGGACAAGCTTTGTTGTGGCAACCAAGAAGGTGGTGTAGGTTTTAGAGCTGTTGAGGAGTTCATCACATCCCTTTTGGCTAAGCAATTGTGGCGGCTAATTGATTATCATGATTCTCTTTTGTTACGAGTTCTTCGGGGGAGGTATTTTAAAGACTCGAGTCCTTTGGAGCCTCTTAAGGTCTACTCCCCTTCTTATGGTTGGAGGAGTATTGTCTGTGCACGAGATCTGGTTAGAAAGGGTTGATCAAGAGGATTGGGAATGGGTCATCGATAATGGTTTGGTAGGATCCATGGATTCCTGACTCTACCTGCGGTTGGACAAGGTGCTTTATTTTATCCGAATCTTACTATTCATCATCTTATTGAATCTCGTAATCGTTTTTTGGCGTAATATTTTGGTTCATCAGTTATTTGATCCATTGGATGCTACTTTAAATTTAGGAATTCCAATTCCTAGGTTCGCAAGGGTGGATTGGCTAGGTTGGCATTATACAAAAGTTTTGGGCGATATTCGGTAAAATCCGGGTATTGGGTGGAGCATAATCTTTCTCATTTGGAATGTAGATGGTTTGGTCTGAATTTGGATATCTTACAGAGCCAGGTCTGGAAAGAGAAGTGTCCTCCTAAAATCAAGTATTTTATGTGGCAGGTGATCTTAGGGCATGTGGCAGTTGGTGCAAATTTGGCTCGTCGAGGTATTAACTGTGAGGAATCTTGTAGCCGCTGCGGTGAAAATTTTGAGACAGTGAATTATATTTTGTTTGAATTCCAACTGTGATTTAAACTTAGGTTTTGTCAAGGATTGTATGAGCTGTTGATGTTTTTCCGGGTTCTTCTATTTTCTCTAATATGGATTATTTATTTTGGAGACTTCTTTCTACTGTGGATAAATGTAGTTATCCTTGGTTGTTATAGTTTATTTGGAAGGCCAGGAATGAGAAAGTTTTCTCTAGTATTGATAGAGATCCTCGAGATATTGTTAGACACGCTGAAGAGGAGGCGTCGGCATGGAATCTACAAATAAGCGGATGGATTCTGCTCTTTGGTCGGATTTGTTTGTGAGTGTTGGGGATTCCTGTGTGGATAAGGCGATGTTGTTTAGGCCTGTTGTGGGCCTGCCGTCCTTCACAAGTTATAAGTGCTTCGTGAATGGATCTTTGAAAGACTCAGAGTACTTTTCGAGCCTAGGTTGGTATTGTTTTATTGATGGGTTTGGAGGCGTCAAATTTGGAGTGCGTGGAACGCGCTGTAGTATTTCTTCTCTTCACTCAGATATTGAAGCTTTGTTATGGGTGATGTCTTCTCTCATCTCTCTCCAAATTTTCGAGGTCGAATTCGTCGTTGATTGTGCCGAAATCCTGACGATGGTAGCAGATCTTGGAAGATGGCTAGCATTTTCTCCTTACACTGATGAGTTTGCTCGCCTCCGTCGTCTGTTCAGCCACTTCGTTCTTTCTTTAATTTCTAGAGCGTTGAATTACAAAGCTGATTTTCTGGCCCGCAGTGGTATAGGGCTATCCAGAAACTAGACATTTGTTAATCATGTACCCAACATTAGTCATCTTTCTTGCTCTAGTATATGTTGAGTTAAGTTGGGAATTAAGAAGATTTTTATTCAGTTTAATATTTAAATAAGCTAAATTTTGACATTAAAGGCAAGTTTGTAATCAGCCACGTTGAAATTAAAAGTAGTGTTGACACGTAAATCTTTTAATAAGAATCACTTCTCTAATAATGAGCCTAACTGGTGACATAAAAGAACATGGTGACATAAAAGAACAGCTTAACAAGCTACTGGGCCGGGCCCAATGTTATTTGGTTTTCGTTTTTTTCTGTTACGTGGCCGGCTCTTTCTTATGGGCCATGGCCTGTTAATATTTTTTCTTTGTTTTGTTTCTGCAAAATGTTACTGGATCGAGGCTTTGAGCCTACGTCCTAAATGTTTGTAGTTTCAGACATGGTATGGGCCGGTTGGTTTTATTAGTGAATTTGTGTTAAAAAAATAACAGCTTAATTGTTGAATTTTTTATTCAGCTGCCTTTTTTTATTTTGTTTCATGAGTTAGCATAGCTGAATTTGCAGCTCAATTTTTGTTGTCTTTTATGTTTTTCTTTTTTTCACTACTTTTTGCTCAATTTTCTTATTTTTGTATTAATTTTTTCAATACATTTATACCATAAGCTCAAATGGTAACTTTTTTTTTGCAATTAAGTTGAATTTACTTCATTTAAAAATTCAGCTATTACTATTTGCACATATAACAAATCTATAATTCTATAAATTTTTTATTATTTAAAATTTTAATTAGTATTTAAATATATAATTAATGATAAATAATAAATTAAATTATATAATTTTCGTTATATATAAATTTTTAGAACCCGTGTTGTGTTTTGAAAGTTTTTCAAGTTTTCGATCTCACTTACTTATCACTTATTCGAACATATTTTAGGGATTGAGCTCGGTTAGGTATAAATATGATATAATTGATTATGCTATTTTGTTACAAATCTGAATCTTATGCGAATTATTCGGTTATGATAGGATTCAAATTTACATATTTTTTATAAAACAAATTAAGATTTAGTAAAAATAGTCTAATAAAATTCAAATTTTTTAAAGAAAACGAATAATTTGGAGTTTTTGTTATTTCGTTCCAAACTGAATAATAATATAATCAAATTTATAATTATAATTCTGAATATATAACTGTTAAATATTTAATAAAAATAACTATTACGTATATAATTGTATTTTATGTATTTGAATACCCCATTTTGTTCTATGTATGACTCAACTTATATGAATCTAGGTTTCATCGACTATATAGTCAAATCCAGTTTGGTTTAATACATTCTATTTCACATTGAATTGAATTCTGTTATATATATAGATATATATATATATATATATATCAACCAAAAATATAGAAATTTATTTTTTTATAACATTTTCAATTATTGTTAAAAGTTTAGGTATTTGTTAAACAATTTATTATTTAAAAATAAATTATTTTATTAGACAATTATTATTTATGTTCTTATTAAAATAATATTTTAAATTCCACCAAATTGAGCCAGATTCTACTATTACCATTTGATTTGAATTTATTCAGCTAGATTCCACTAAAAAATAAAATAAAAATTCAGCCAAATTTCGCATTCAGCCAGATTTAGCTAGATTCAACTGTTACCATTTAGACCCAATATATATGATAATATATATGAATTATTTATTTTTATATCCTAAAATAAAATATAATATGTACTTAAATCTTAATAATATATTCCATGTTTATTACTAGGATACTTTTATAAAAAAAATTAATATATATTAATGATAAATAAATTCAAAAATAATTTTTTTAGAAAAAAATTCAAAAATGGATATTCTTATCATTGTTTTAAAATTTGAAAATTTCACTTATGGTATGAAAAAATTAAACTCAATTTTTTTGTATTTAATTGTAATATATAAAACTTTTATTGGAAAAATATATATTTCATATTTTTGTTAATCTATAAGGAGAATTTATAGTATTAAAATATAGATATATATATATATATATATTAAGTGAAATATTACTTATCCGTATCTAAAATTTATAATATTTTTTGCTAACAGATTTTAAATTTTAAATATTTTAGATTGTGTTATTTCATATTTAATAAATATTATAAATTTATGGCAAATGATAAACTTTTAAATTCTAAACCATAATTGAACGTGGGTTTAAAATTTTAAATAAATATGTTATAAAAATCCAAAAGATAATGAATCTAAAAACATAAATGAAACAAATGGAGAAAATTTGTATACGAAAATCATAATGTACTAAAACCTAAATTCTATATAAAAAACTTTTCAAGATGGTATTGATTTTATAGATACTACTAACGTTTATATAGGTACTAGAGACAAAATATTATAAAATACAAAAAAATAGTAATTAACATCTATCTAAAAAATTACATTTAAAATACAACGTAAATCATCATTATAATTAAAATTTTATTATATAAGTGTATAGAAAATAGTAGTTTTAGTTAAACATACCACATATAAATTATTAATAAATCGCATATATAAATGAAACCACTTATCAAATTTTAAGATTAATATATATATATATGTATATGTATTACAAAACAAAAAATACTTAGTTGTAATAAATATAAATAACTATGTATATACAGAAAATTCATGAAAATCTAATCTCGTGTAATCGCCGGTGACACCATCTAGTGTTGATATATATATATGATAAAAAGATTGAACAAATAAGTAAAAACATTTATTAGTTTGGTTTTTCTTTCCACATTTGAACAATTGTGGATACGTTAAAGGCAACAATCGATTTTTATAAACTATCTTTACTTGATAATTTTTGAGGATGGATGACATAAATTGAAGCATGTTAGGCTCAAATGAATAGACCATCATACCAAAAAGGAAAAAATGAATAGATCAAGGATTTCAATACCCAGGTTTGAGGAGGCCCATGCTTATGGAGTATGATTTTTTTTTTTTTTCATTTTATATAAGGCTTTTTTAATCCACTAAAAATTATAGTGCTTAAAGAATTTGTAAAGAAAAAACTATTACTGACTCACATGTCTTCGACACTTAAAAAAAGTTTATATGTAAACAATAAATATTAGTAAAGCATATATTATTTTTTTTGTTTTGGTTTAAACGCACTTAACACATGTATTGATGTTGATGATATAATTTACTATATCAATTCTTCAGAAAATTTATATTGTAACATATCTGCAAAGAATCTAGAATACTATAATCATAAACCAATTGATGAAAGAAACAACAACCCCTATATAAATGGTAAATTGATGAAAGTAAATTTTATGTATTCACAAGAAAATACATAAAAAGAAAGTTAGAAGACATACTTTTGGGCATGTGGAGGGTTTGACAAAACACTTTATTAGGTTAGGCTGTTTGTACTTTAAACATGGGTTTGGTGGGTTTGGTTTTGAAAGTTAAACACACACAAATTTCTTAACAATCATTTTATCATCATTATATTATAAACAATTTAATCCTTTTTTCTTACTTTCCTGATTTCTTCTTTTTCTTATGTCAACATTGCATACTTTACACATTATTGTAAAACAACTCTTAAGACATAATCAGTCCCACACGAAATTTTATCTTCTACTAAATAAATTTTGTTTCTGTCAGAAAGTCATCTTACCTTTTAGCTAACTTATGACCTATTTGTTTTCTAATACAAACCTATTCGTCTAAGATATATAACCTACCTAATTATATCATCAACTTACTGTTTGGCTTAAACAAAAACCATAATTATTTTATTTTCCTGAAGGTCTCCAAGTGATTGCTATAACCAGGCCTGGCTATAACAATGACTATAACAATGAAGTGATTCTTGATTGATCTTCCAGTGGCGGGTCTGTTACTTTTGAAGAACATCTAACTCATTTATGAGATAAATTATACTTTTTTTTTCAACAAAACTACGATTCTTTCTATATGTGCTATTTTAATTGTTTATTATGTTTTTTTTTTTTTGTAAAGTGACCTAGTGATTCCATCATTCCACAACAGGATGGAGGAATTCAAATTTTAGTGTCTGAAAATTTATATGCAGGACACTATCCTTAGTCCACTTACCCTCGATATTTTATTTTTATATGGTTTCGATATTATAATTTCAATGTTTACTTGTAAATATTTGTTATAATTAGATTTTATTCCTAGGCAAAAATAGATTCTATTCCTTATTTTAAGATTTATTACGGTTTTTTGGTAAAATTTTATTAGAATTGAGCTTTCAAATCAAAACCAAATGATAATGGTGGAGAGATCCATACCTTATATAGTAGTTATGATATCTTTCAACTTCCGATGTGAGATACTATTTTCTAATATGTTTCTTTGAGATGATAGTTCTTTGACTATTGATCTCAATATGTTTGGAAATTGATTGACAAAACCAACTTTGAGTCGGATCGGGTTGGACAGCATGTATCGTGAGATCTGATATCATATTAGAATATGTGCTTCAAATCTAATATCCAATAAAGATAGAAAGAAATATAGTAATTAATCTAATATCCAATAAAAATCATTTATCCCGAAAATACAAACAAAACTTACATCAAATAATTGTTTCACTTTGATTGACAATTGATAACACCAAAAAAATAGTGTAAATCATGTAGAAAAGTGGAATTAGGTTTTTTGTAAACTATTCAATTGGTGTTGAAATGTTACCAGTCAGTCTTACAAAAAAACAAAATTGTAAGTAAACAAACAAAAAAAGGAGGGCAAATTCGTAAATACACAAATGGTCTCTGCCCTTCACATGCGTTCTTTCTATCGGTCCTTTTTAGAGAAGAGAGACAGAACATTCTTTGGATTCACTCTCTCTCTCTTCTTCACACACACAGAGACATCATCCTCTTCACACCCTTTTCCTTGCACAATCGCATTCACAAACTCTTCTCTCTTCTTCTTTCATGGCTTCTTTAGAATTAAAAATGAACAAAGGAAGAGAGAAAGAAGAAGCCATAGCTAACGGTGTGAAAGTTAGAGCTCTTCAAGCAAGTCTTATGCACAAGTCAAGCCCTTCTAATTGCAATATCAGAATCCCTTCTTCTTCTTCTGCTGCTCCTTCACCTGCTTCTCGTCCTCTCCCTAACCTTTCTGCTCATGATTACCCTGTTTTCACTCCTGTAACTTCTCTACTTTCTTTTCTCAATATCTTTCTTTTTGCTTCCATCATTACTTTTTCTTGTCTTTTACTTGATTGGTTTCGACATTCTGTATTGGAATTTGGGTTTTGTTTATTTGCTTTTAGAATTCTAAAGACATTTTCTGTCAAAAAATTTCATCAAACTCGAGATTTATTGGTTTAATCCGGTTCTGGCTCGTTAATTATTGCATTTCAGTATCCAATTTAGATTATGTCTTTCTTTAATAAATTGTAGGATGTCGTTATGCGTTTTGGATATTCACTGGAGGTTTATTAATTAGTAATAAACTATACATTATAATTTGGTTAGTCACTTAAATAGTTTAAACACTGCTGAGTGTTAAAAGTATGAAGACAAACAGAAGATACCTGAATTTGGTACAACCACTGGCTTTTTATTGTCTTTCCCTGACACACTGTTCTGAGTTTAGACAAAAGTTACTGTGCTTTTCCTTTTAACGCATTTCTCTGCTAATATCTGTCTCTTGAAACAGAGCTATGAAGACGAGCCTGTGTCTGCATTTCATCACAAGAATCGTACTTTATCTGAGAATTGGGATGAAGATGGTGTTGATTTAGTAGATGGAGATGAAGATCAAGACATGAGACATACTTATCTCTCTGATTCTTATAAAACCTCAACTTCAAGGAAGACTTTAATGCCTCATCAAGATTCTCACCATCAAGTTTACACGATGTCTGACGCTCTCAGATCCCCACCATTACATTTTTATACATCCGGTAGAAGCAATTGTGGTTCGGTTGACTTTAGATCGGTTTCTTCTTGCAATGACTACAACAAACAAAGAGGTTTCGATACCAAGAGCTTGAAAAGCTCTAATCTTGTTGTGCCCTTGACTGATTCGCACTCGGCTGTTGTTTCTTCTCAGCCAAGGAACCGTGGAGGAAGAATGATGTCTTGGTTATTCCCAAAGTTGAAGAGAAAGCAGAAGACCAATTCAATCTTTAATTCCCCTAGTAGAACTGAGAAATCAGAGGACGTTTCTGAAGTGTTGAAGGATTCGAGTTCCGGTGTTGAGAAGTTGAAGAGAGAATTGATGGAAGCACACAGAAGTAGGGATGCTGCGTTAACGCAAGTCACAGAGATGAAATCTTCATTGGGAGAGTTAAGTGAGAAGCTTCAGTACTTGGAAACTTACTGTGACAATTTAAAGAAAGCTTTGAGGGAAGCAACAGAAGTAGTGTCACAGGAGAATAATGTTGCAAGAAGCTCAGGGAAGATGAACTCGGAGATGCCAGTGAGTGAAGAAGTGATGGTTGAAGGGTTCTTACAGATTGTATCGGAAGCAAGATTATCGTTAAAGCAATTCATGAAAACATTAGTTTCAGAGATCGACGAAGATGACTCTACTCTAATTGGTAACATCAACACTCTCCTACAACCTCACAACTTATCATTCACTTCTAAGTACTCCAAAATCATTCAATACCACTTAGAAGCAATCATAAGCCAATCGATTTACCAAGACTTCGAGAACTGCGTATTCCAAAAGAATGGTAAGCCAAAATTGCTTGATCCAGAACAAGATCGACAGGCGAATTTCTCGTCCTTTGCTTCCTTGAGAAACTTGAGCTGGAACGAAGTACTGAAAAAGGGTACAAAATACTACAGCGAGGAGTTCAGTAGATTCTGCGATGAGAAAATGAGTTTGATCATTACGACATTGAATTGGACAAGACCGTGGTCTGAACAAATGCTTCAAGCGTTCTTTGTAGCTTCAAAATGTGTGTGGTTGCTGCATTTGCTTGCCTTCTCGTTCAATCCAGCATTAGGGATCTTGAGGGTTGAGGAGAACAGAGTGTTTGAACCAAGTTTTATGGAAGATATGGGTGCAGATAGAGACGGGAAGAGATCAACATCGTCCCGTGGACCGGCAAGGGTCAAGGTCATGGTGATGCCTGGCTTTTATGTTAAAGATAGGGTCTTGAGATGTAAGGTTCTTTGTAGGTTCAAGTCTTTAGGCTGAATAGAGTCACTCTCACTCTACTCTAATCATATAATTGTTTAGTTTTCATTTTCTGTCACAACGTTGTTTAGGTTTTACTTTGTAACAATCTTTGTTTACCTCTTGTATTTTTTCTTAGGTTTCAGTGATTTTTAGAGCATATGTAGTGGTTTGAGAAACTTATTGAGTATTTCATCAATATAATATTATTATTTTTTGTAAAAAAATTAGAAAAAAAAAGGGGATGTAAGAACTCTACTCATTTTGGTCTCCATTAGTGAGTCTCTCACTAAGTTTCTCATCAATATAAAATTAATAAATGATAAATATATATAACTTTTATAATATATTTTAAATTTTTTTTTAGATTCCATAACTTTAGTATGATTTTTATTTTTAACTCAAAAAATAATTTTAATTTGATTAAATTAATTTTTACTAATTAAATATAATATTAATATATGATTTAAACTTATACATGATGGATCTTATTAGATAAATACTTTTATTTTATAATTTATAGAAAAATAAAAAAATAAACATATATAAATAATTTATTTACATTCTAAACTATAAAGAAATTAAGTTATTATGAAATTAATTTGAACTACTTATAAAGACATGTATCCTATAAGAAAGAATTTTGAGAGGTTCTCAAAGGTTCCCAAATAAAATATTATTATTTGTTTATTTTTGATTTATTTAATAGATGAAAAATCCATTAAAAAATCCATTAAAAAATCCCAATGTGGATGGTCTTAATATTCATCTTTGTTAAAGACCTTTTTGTAGGTTATCCCTTTCATTATTGTCAAATACTAGTTATCAAGGGGATCTTGTTTCATTTTATAGTATATAACTACATGATTAACGGTGCATTCATAATATTTGTTTCTACTCTTTTATGGTTGAATTGTTTGGAAATGTATAATTTATACATATTTTTTGATATATAAAATTTTTATTTGTATGTGGTTGTATATTATATGAGTGTAAATAATAACAGCCAAATTTTGTTGAATATAAAATTTGCCGGATTTTTTTAGAACAAGTTAAAACAAAATGATAACAAAGGAATCATACTGAATTTAATAAAATTTAAAATATCAGTTTAGTAAAAATAATTAATATTGTACTCCATAAGTTTAAGTGAATTTTCTAAAAAACTCTAAAATATCAAAGGGAAATTGAAAAAAAAATTTCTTTTTTTGTACAAATTTGTTCATTTATACATTTGTCCCGGGATGTGTAAGTACGACATGCAACATAATGTTTTGAGACTCCACATACTCCAAATTAGTACTTTTCTATAATGAAATCTCAAAAAACTTAATCGATATTTTTCACAAATGAAGTGAAATATTATGTATACTTAGTTTTGAAAACATAATGAGAGCTTTAAAACTTCTATAATTTAAGACTCGGTCTCATGACGTATGTTCTGCATAGCAAACATAATTTTAGATCGTATTGGAATATAGCTTATAATCATCATTATAGGTTCTAAATAATAAAAGATGAGTTAAAAGCTCTCAGGAAAAAATGTGTTAGTGAGAAGATACTTGTGATTGAAGCCATAACCAACAGTTACTCCATTAATGCCAATGTCAAACTCTCTGGTCTTGTTTCGTTTGAGACTAAGATCTTCAACATCGACAAAATGCTTGTAACAAGGTACCTGATATTTGGATCACTGTTTTTCAAAGTCATTGTGATGGGTTTTGTTGTGTTTGTTGGAGTCATCGCTGTGCTTGTCACCAAACTTGAAAGGTTGTAACTATTATTGTCTGGACTCATTGGAAGTGCAGTATTGATCTCTCTCTACTTCAGTCAATTTATTGTTTGATCAAAATATCTTTCAATAGAATTAAATGGGTAAATTAGCACTCTTTTTGTGATCCAAATATTTGATAGTTTAGTGGTTTCTAGTCACCTTTGATCCAATCTGTTTATGATCCAAATATTTGACACCATGTTCGTAGTAAAAAGGACATTTTGTGGATGAATCAATACTAGATATTAATAATTAGTTATGATCGCAGAATTGTTTTAGATGGACATGGACACATCTACTTTCTTCACCTCTTCTTCTAAGCTTCCTTCGTCCTCCAATGAACTCTAACCATAAAACAATTTCCAAATCAAACAAAAAAACAAAAAGGGCTAAACTTTCAAATATGCAATATCCCCAAATTATGATAAAAACTCAGATAACCTCCCACAATTAGAATACATAGAAGAACCCCAATGAGGAACAAAAACGAGAGAGATTTTGAGGAGAGTAGCGCCGAGGTCGGAAAGATAAGAATCATCTAATAACAAAAGTACATGCCCCAAAACCTAAACTACCGACAAAGAAAAATCATCGCAGAGCAAGAAACAAAAACAACCAAAGAAGGATCTAATAAAAAATACTGTAAAATTTAATGCGGCTCATTACACTAAGAGTCAAAACTGAACCATCAGTCTTTTCACTGCAAAATTTTATGTCGCTTATAAAACAAAGAGTCAAAATTGAGAGTTTTAAACGATAAAAGTTCAGGCAATCTATGCTGAAACGGGTAGCCACTATTAATCGAGTTTGAAATCATAATAATTTCTGAAACACAAAACAGAGACTAACTTTGAGAATATGGTCATGGCTAGGTAAAATAAAAGTGGAAGGAGAAACTAACTTGGAGTCTAGAGATCTGAAGTTAGCGAAAGAGGAAAACTGGAGAAAGAATTACAGAAGAAAACGAAGATGGAAGGACACAACGTGGAGGTGATCGTCGGAAAAGAAAAGTGAATATGATTTAATATAAGGTTATAATAACAAATTTAGAAAAAAAAGGTATAGATGGACAAACTTATAGAAAAAATCCTTTATTTCCAATTTTCCCAAACAACTAACCAGTACTTCAAAAATAAAATAATCACTAAGAATATATATAGAAGTTGCGGAGGACAGGTGGCTCAGTGGTGGTGGTTACTTTACAAATCCTCAAACACCCGGGTTCGATTCCTTCCTAATGCTAGAGGAAGAAAAAAAATTTAGGATATGAGTTTTGGCTATGGATCGGGCCTTGTTGATCCAATTATAAGAGTAAAATTGACAAAAAATTTTTTTATATATAACTAGATGATGTCCCGTGCTATGCACGGGTATGTTTTTGTAAATTATCACATAATATTTATATGTGATGTTAGTTTTTTCATGATTTGATTTGTATATGTAAACTTATTAATTTTATATATATTTGATCTATCAAAAATCAACTTATAGTGCTAATAGTTTTTGTACACAAATGATATTTTTCGAACTCTTGTGATTTAAGTTTTGAAGCATTACAATTTTTATATATAAAATTTTTTAACTCATGTCATATAGGTTTTCAGATCCATATTTATTTAAGTTCTTAGATCCGTATTCATTTCATTTGTTAAACCCCCGTTTATTTAAGTTTTATACCCGCGTTTATTTATGATTTTATACCGTGTTCATTTACCGTTTTAAACCCATATTCATTTTTATCATCATTATATATTATCATTTATATCTACATAATATATCTATTTGTATTAAAAAATTTATAAATACATATTTTATTATTACATGAGGTCATTCCAGTATATTTTCTTTTTATTTTTTCATATTATATGGTCTTATTTTAAATTTTAGAATTTATATTTATTTTAAAGTTATAATAAGTGGATTTAATAAATTTATAACTTATAATATTTTAACATATCCGTATTTTTAATAGATTAAAAATGATTTTTGTAATCTAACAAATTAGGAATATAAATTATAATTTTATTGGAATATGAAAATTAAAAAATAACTAATGATATTCAAGACACAATTAACATATAATTTCTAAAAACCATGTTGTGTAAATGATATTTATATATACCGGAATACAAAAAAAATTCGAATATAAATTAAGATTAATTAAAGAAATCTCCTTATAAATCTTATAAATTATATAATTGTTTTACATGAATTGTCAAAGTAAATAAAATTTCTTAGGTTTTCTGAACTATATCATCAATCCGAAAATATATATTTTTTTTTGATAAATAAATAGTAATTTCAGTTATTATTTATTAAATAGAATTAAAAATTATCTCAAATATCTATCTTGTTTTATATTATTATAAACTAAAAAATAATCATGTGATAAAAATTTAATTTTATCATAATATTTCCTTAGTAACAAATTTGTTACAATACTTCGTAGGCCAAAACGAATAAATATAACACAGTGATTAAGTTAATGCTATATTTTTATTATATAAAAGATAATGAATGTAGTAATTGAAATTTAAAAAATTATTAGGTAAAAAAAATCTTATATAAACAAAGAGACAAATTATTTAGTTAAAAGAAATCGACCAATCAAAACAAATCAAGAGATTTAGAATCATAAAGAAGCATATCAATCGTTTGACCATATTCTTTAGTGTATATTTTCCAAAGTTTTAGAATTTTAGCTTTAATCCTCCAGGTTTTTTTTGTTGGGTTTCAACGAAAAAATTTCAGAGAAAGACATGATGAAGAAAAACAAAAATCGAGAGAAAAAGAAGGTGGTAAAATTGTTGGTGTTGTTAAATTTGTCCCGGATATTTCTTATATAGACTTCTATTAATATTTTTGTTCTATTAGGATTGCGAATATCTTTTTGTTTGATTTTCTCTAGATATAAAGTATTTGGTTAATTATTGAATTAATGTTCTTATTATAATTTAACAAACGAAATCTGTTTGGATCTTATCATACTCTTAACAAACTTATTTTGTTAAAACAATTATAACTAACGAAGTCAAATTATGGTTCAAAAATACGATCAATCAAATACGACCAATCAATCAATAAAAATTTATTGCTATAGAAAGACAAAAATATAGTCGAATCATGTGACAAATTATCTAAACAAATTTTATTCAGACAAATTAATTATTTAATACAAATCAACCAATCAAAGATTTTAAATCTTTATTATATTATTATAAATTATACGGATAATCTTATTGCTACGGTTTTATTATAATAGAGATCTATATAGAAATTAAATCACCATAATATTTTGGTTAATATGTATTAGTAATTAACTAATTAAAAATCATCACACTATTATTTTTCTATTTTTCCGAATTATTTACATATAATTTTTAAACTATAAGATAAATAAATAATATTTAAGGATTTTAAAAATTATTGATAACTTTTTATAAACATCGGCTAATCATCTAACTTTCTCTTTTAGGTTCTTGGATTTGGAGACGCACTATAATTTAAATAACTAAACATCAAATTAATCATGAGCATATTTTTCAACTCAAACTTCAACCCTAATCCAACACTAATCCAATTTATAAAGATACCAAATTAGAACTGATTAAATACCAAAAATTGAGCTATAGGTTTTTGTGTATGAAATTCCCAAAATTTAATAATTAATATATATATATATATATATATACATATTTGAATTTGAATTTTTTATTTATTTGTACAAAAGGAAATAATAAAAAAATATAAAAAAGGGAAATTTAAAAATAAAGATACTTTTTTGTATTTTTTTCCTGATTTTGTTGAGATAGTTTTTATATTAATGTTATACCCATTTTAGCTTTCTAAGAGACGAAACGATATCAGAAAAATAAAACAGAGACGAACGATATAAGACGAATCCAATAATAAATCTGTTTTCAATTACATCGCCGATTGTATCTTCTCGGACCTAAATTCCTCCGCCTTTATCTATATCTCTGTCATTTTTCAGTTTTTGGAATCTATATTTTAGGTCGAAATTGGATTTTTCGAAATTTATGTGACAATGCTTCTAACGTTACCAAAAGCTCATCCTTTTCTAGATTTCCCTCGCCCTGACCATCATCTTAAGGTTCGTTTCTATTTCCGTGTTCTAACATTTTTTGTGAAGTATTAAAGTCTCTATTTTACAGCAACATTAAATATGTTTGATGAGCAACATTAAATTTTGCAAGGAAAAGACTCTACTGTTCAATTTTGATTCTTTGTATATGAAGGACATTAAATTGTTCACTGTATTTCAATTCGATCTGAACTAGATCTTGTTTGCAATAATTTTTGTTTTTATTGACAATAGGCATTCCATCACCATCTTCTAAGTCCGATCCTTTTTCGCTTTACATGTATTTCTGATCATGTTTATTCAGCAGACATAGTTGCCATGTGTGTGGTTTTTACTTTGAGTTGCGAGTATACAAATATGTCCATACTTGAAATTTCTACATCACTGTAAAGGAACTTACTCTACCTCTCTTCTTTAATCAATCTGTTTGTTCAACTAACGAGACACACATATATATACTGTGAGTTTTTATTCATTGTAAAAGCCTTGCAGATTGTGGGATCGGTTTTGGAAGAAACGCAATTGGTGGTCGTGATGACGTTTCTACGTCGTCACTGACCTGACTGATGAAGACGTTGTTAATCCTAAACCCGGAACTTTGCGACATACAATTATCCGGGAGGAGTCTTTGTGGATCATTTTCAAGAGAGACATGGTGATAGTGCTGAAACAGGAGCTGATCATGAACATTTTCAAGACCATTGATGATCGTGGCGCTAATGTCCATATAGCAAATTGCGCTTGCATCACCATCCAGTATGTAACCAATGTCATCATTCATGGTCTTCACATTCACGATTGCAAGCCTACTGGAAACGCAATGGTTAGAAGCCCCCCATCTCATTTTGGTTGGAGGACAATGGATGATGGTGACGCAATTTCCATTTTTGGATCATCTCATATTTGGAATGAATCATTGTTTATTTTAGGAACATTGATTAGGTTGTGTTGCTTGGTTTGTTCGAAGATTTCCACATCAGATAAGACAATCATGGAGGAAATTTGTTCGGATCCAAGAAGCTACATACTTCGACTTTTCTAGAATCTACATGAGAAACATTAAACAAATGGTCAAAGAGAACAAGGTTCAAAATTGGAGATTCTCTCTGTAAGTTGTGAGTGTAGAATTCATAGTGGTATGTTGCTTTGTTTTATTTTTCATTAAGAATTCTTTTTGTCTTTCAACAGTGTGGAAATACAATGCAGAGAATGATTCAGTGATGCAAGTGAGTCAAAGAGATTACCAGAGATCAGAGCCAACAAAGAGATTTACACAAATTTGATTGGACGTTAATGTTATAGTTGGATTAGCTTTGGAGCCTGTACAAACATTAGAAAAAGGAATTCTTATTTCAAACTACAAAATTCTTAAAGGTCAAAAGAAATGTAAACATATTTTACATTTGTTTGGCAGTCGCAGCGATTGGTCGCTGCTACCAGTCACCGTGTTATTTGTTTCGCAGTCGCAGCGACTATTTTTTATTAAAATTTTTTTAAAAAACTATATATATTTATAAAAATTATATTAAAAATTATATGTAAATTTGAATTATAAAATATTAATTATAGTTAGCCAAAAAAATTATGAAAATCAAATAATAAATAATATCATATTTATATATTATTTATTTAAAA
>OVAX01001583.1:0-42398 GCA_900406405.1 Lepidium africanum | reverse complement strand
CAAACCAGTTGCGTTGTAAATGCGTTGTAAAATGACGTCCCAAACTCAGCGTTTTCTTGTAATGTTTTAGTGATTACTTCAAAAGAGATTAGCTTTAGAACCCTAGTTCAATGGCCAGTTTATATAACCGATTCTTTTCTGACTTAAAACCGTCATTTTTTGTTAGTATTCCGACGGATATTTCTTCTGTCGAAATTCTTGTCACTGCTGCTACTTTCTATTGTTCGTATTATATTTTGTGAGAGACCTCGCAAAGCCATAATAGTGGAAATATGTACTTCGCCCAAAAGTTTTTGAATTTAAGCGTAATTTACTTTTGATAAAACATAACAAAACAACCATAATAAGAATTTCGATCCCAGGAAATCAGCGTTGTTCCAAATGATATTGTCAAAGATTTGGGAAAGGGGTTGGACTATGCATTGGTTGTTGTCGATCTGATTGTTAAACAAAATAAACATAACACAACATAAGGTTGACCTGTCACATAATAGGCCAAACTATAGGGGTGGTAAATTGGTAATTAACATAGCCAAATGTATATTTAGACATAAACGTTTTAGTTTATAAAATGCATGAGAATATATACATATTAAAGTAAATTAAGTGCCTAGTTGAATGTGTATACGTTAATGAACAAGTGGTTCTTTAATCTGGGTTAATGCGATTTAGTACTAGATTAGTAATAAAAACTTGAGCGCGATAGACCTTTCATGGGTTCACATTCAAATGTGGTCCGCTTCACTAAATTATATTAATAGCACTTTCGTTTTTGAACATTCATATATACAGTGTACTATTACCAACTTATATATTGAACATTATGGGGACCATTTACATTATGCATAAATTAGGCTTCCAAATTGTACTAAACCCTAATATTCAAATCTCACGCTAAGTTGGGGACCATCCGATTTCGCGGTCCAAATAATCAAAAGTTCCAAAAGATAATATATCTTTATTGTAAAATAATTAAAAAGATAATATAAAATTTTCATACAAAGAAAAGTAGAAAACCAAAAAAAAAAGAATTTTGATTTTTTTCCTTAGTGGGAATATAAGACATTGGTTACTAGGATAATTGATGACATGCTTCTTAAAACAATTGGTGGGTACATATTTATATCTTTAGTATATACATATATGTGTATATTATATAGTTGAAGAATCAAGTAGATGTGGTACCACAAATGTAGGCCAAAGGGGAACTCTTACACGATGTTGCAGTTTCTAAGACAAGTTTGTGGTTTGTAGTTGACCCTTTGATGAGATTTAGAGACATGGCTTTTTATTTTTTTATTATTCCCAACGCTCTCTAATTTTCTTACACACATTCAAGTTTTTAGGGTAATAATTCCGTAATTTGAGGATTTGAGTTAGATTTAAGGATCCAAAGTCCAACAACATTTGAAGATCATTCGTGGAATTTGTGATGAAATCTAAACTGCGGTTTAGAATGTCGACCAACTAAACAATAACCTGTCTATGTACTTGTTTGTGTATATGTAATAATATAAATATTCCGTATATATATATATATATATATATATATATATACTGGTGAATCGAGCCAGAGCTGAATCGTATGTATATGATTTCATTCAAACTGGTGAATTCGAGCCAGAGCTGAATCGTTCAAGTAAAAGGTTGATTTCAAAGACTTCTCAATCAACAAAAATGTCAGAATTTAGTTTAGACCGATAAGTTTGTATAGAAAATTTTCTGACTGCAGGATTAATATAGAATTCATTGGAAATCAATTCTAGGGAGGGGAGAAAGTTGGAAATTATTTAGGCTACGAATGGATATATTAGTTTTTGGTTTTTGTTTTTAGTTTTTAGATTTTAGTTTTTAGTTTTAGATTTTAGATTTTGGTTTTAGTTTTTAAATTATAGTTTTTGTTTCAAAATTTTTAAAAAGTTGTTTTTGGTTTTTAAGAAAGTTAACGTTAAATTTTTAGAAAGTAGGTTTTCAGGTTAATAAAAAATTAAAAACTTGAATGGTTACATTCAACGTAAAATCAGTTTTCAATTTTTAAAAAACTGTTTTATCAAAAACTTGATTGGCTTAAAATAGATTTTGAGAAAAACTAAAATCAAAAACCAATTCAAAAACCACAGCCGTCGTGAAGTTATTATTATGTAGTTTAAAATTTTATTCAAGGTAACTTCAAAATGATCAAATATCTCGACGGAATTATAATTGCCAAGATGCAATTGAGAATTCGTAAATGAATTGACCGATTATAGATAGAATAATATTTTTCCAATATTCCTTAAAGATTCTCAACGGCATGATTTTCCTATCAGAATTTTCCGACGATTTACTTTGCTGTTAAGAATGTCATCATATTTCTATTTTTTTCTCGTAGTTCAGGAGTTGAATGGAGTGAACAATTTTGCGGAGAGTCGTAATATTTTGGGAATCTTTTATTTTCCCTACAATTTACAGTATCTTTATGTAAATAATTAGATAGACAAAGTTTGATATATAATCCAAACTCAAATTTTAAACAATAATACACGGGACAATCCAACTCTCTAAAGTCAAAGTCGAGTGAAAAGATAACCGAGAAAATTATTTTTAAAAAAAAAGAAGAAGAAAAAGTGACTAATTTTTTTTATAAATGTTTACATAAATAAGAAAATTAACAATAACTACAAATATTGTAAGAGATTGGAATACTTTTTAAGGATAATTTATCTTTTGTAGTTACAGACGTATATTAGTTTAGCTAATATGTGTATCAAGTATATAAGTGTTTGATATATATGATAATATATAAAAACTAATCTCAAAATAATATGTCTTATGTTTATTGTAAACACTTCCTATGTAGTATACTAAATAAAGTTTTCTTATAAACAATAACTAAATTCCAACCATAAACAAAATCTGCTATTTTTCTTAGAGATGATCACTGTTTTTCAGGTACCGACACTGACCCTAAATTTATTATTCTTCAGGCAGAAGCGGACTACNGACACTGACCCTAAATTTATTATTCTTCAGGCAGAAGCGGACTACGTACAAAGAATGGTCTTCCACTAGAAGTGAATTATCGGTATCTCGCAAACCATTAGCGGTCAGTACTTCTTTGAAGCGATCTCAAGCGGCAGTCCACTCTACAACAAATTCAAGCTTCACTGGCTATAGATGCTTTGTGGACGGCTTCTGGATCTCCAATCCGGGTTGAGTTGGTTCTACTTTCCAGATTTAGTAGACAGCGAGTGCATGGGTGTTCGGGGAATCCATCGCACCCTATATACCCTTCACTCATAAATTGAAGCTTTACTTTGGGCAAAAGAATGTCTCATGGCGCTTCAGATGACGAAAGTAGAGTTTCGACAGATTGTGAGACCGTACTGATGATCCTAACCCAACCAGAGAAGTGGCCTTCTTTCCTACTTTACTAGGTGGAGTTTTCGAGGCTAAGTTCGTTATTCAGTTTTATCTCTCAATTTGTTATCCCTAGATCTCTAAATCACAAAATTGACTCTCTCGCTCGACATATTAGAGATGTAGCTAATGGTTTATTGTTGTAACTCTTTCACCCTTTAGCGTTTTATTAGTATATTGATGTTGACAAAAAAATGTTCGTTAAAAAAATTTGTGATTCAAAGCATTATAAATTAGAGAAATTTGAAGCATTGCCTTATCTTCTTCTTCATCGTTTATGAAGTGATAAACTTCATCACTCTGCAATTTTTTCTCAATTTTGATTTTCGATTTCGATTTTATATGGTAACCAATTTTGATTTCGATTTCATCTTCTCTTTTCTCTTCCTTCTCTTTTGCGCTCTTTCTCTCTTTTCTTCATCTCATCTCTCACGGTCTATCTTTTCTCTCAGCTCTCTCTCTCTTTTCTTCATTTTCTCTCAGCTCTCTCTCTTTTCTTCATTTTCTCTCTATTTGATATCTAGTGTTTTGGAAAATCAAAGTTTTGATTTTGGGTACTTATTATGTTTTGATATGGATCTATTATTCTTTAATTTTAATTTCAAGCTTGAATACACGCTCTGCTTTATCCTACAGGCTAAGGAAGAAAGATTTTTGGTGGATTTACCGAATTGTTCAATTGGGATTGCTAGTGATGATCTTTAAAAATTGCCGGGTAATAAATATATTACCCGGTAATAACTATAGTACTGGGTAATAACTATATTACCGGATAAGAACTATATTACTGGGTAATAACATAAACATTTTTATCAGATAATACATATATTACCCGGAAATAACTATATTACCCAATATTGAGTATGTTATCGTATACTGATTATGTTAGCGTCTAATTTGTTATCAGATACATAATATTTTAGCGGATAATAATGTTATTACCGGGTAATAAATATATTATCCGGTACTGACTGTGTAGAGGATACTAAATCTTTTACCCAGGTTATGTTACTCGGACACCATCTATATAAGTTAGCGGATAATATATGAGTTACTCGGTTTATAATTACGTTAGTACAGGTACTAAATAAATTAACAGGTACTACATATGTTTGCTGATAATATTCCAGTTACCCGATAAACTATATGTTACCAGGTAACTGCTGGAAACAAAACATTACGTTATACATATTTCTGTACGGTCTAATTCGTAGTGAACCGTTTACAAATTATTACCCGGTACCGGCAATTTTCGTGGGCAAATAAAATTTTACACGCACATCACATCCATTAAATACTCCACTCATTAATATCACTAAATCTCTGTTAGACCAAGAACATATATGTCTTTTTACATGTAGGCCCGTAGATATTGCCTTAATTATAAAACCAAATGTGTATTTACTAATTTTTCATTTTGTTTAGGTATATTAACCAAATTTACTCTATAAATTATTGAAAAACGTTCAAAATCAGTTTCTGGTTATGATATTAAACTAATGAGATCACGTCCATCTGTTTATCACACAAAAAAGGGAAAAAAAAATCACATCCATTTGCAAAATCCAACAAACCTTTAATCGGTTAATGAAAAAGATATTGGTTAGCTTGTTAGATAACATTTTCTTATTCATCTACCAAATTCCTTTATTTATTTATTTATTTATTTATAGAATTTTAAAGTGATTACAATGTAAAATTTCCTCAAACATATTATTAATTGCTGTTAGTTGATCTACACTTTCTTTTTCCTCATTTCTTTTTAATCCATTTAAAGATTTCGAAATTTTGTCTTTAACGTAAAAATAGATAATTTCTGATTATTTTGGTCGTTAACATTGTGATAGGTCAAATTCTTTACTTGTCTTTTAATAAGTTTCTTCTTATCCATTCAATCTTATTTTAAATCATATGGTCAAAAGAACCAATGGAATCCCAGCATTGTTAGTAGAACTTTGATCTTGAGAATTATAAAATATCAGATGAATGCATTAGATCAAGTGATTAAGTCTACATTTGTCAATCTTTCTTGAATTTGATTCCAGAGAGTCGCATAATTTTCATATAGTATTATTTGGAATTTAGAGAGGATTGAAACTATGAATCATGATTTATCGATTCTATTGTTTACCAAAAAAAAATATTAGAAAGAGCCAAAATCCGTACAATTAACACCCATAATTTGTGTTAAATATTACTTTTATTAAGTAATAACAATAATTGATCATCAAGACTATTTCGGATACATAGACTTAACACTAGTTTTCAGCTTTCGCTTTCCCTAATTGTATCATTTGATTCTTTCTCTTTTTTCATCCATATGCCTTTGTGTCTATAAATATATACATCTATAAGTTTCACAAAAATAGAAACTTACATAAAAATCTTAGCGTAATTTCGTTTCTTTACTCTACTTTTTCTCTTCTTTTATATATAGAGAATCTAGGGTTTTTTTCTTTCATCTCTTTTCTTTTAATCTCTGGTCAAAACTTTCAAGATCTTCTTGAACGTTTCTCTTTGTGAAGAAGATTTTGGAGATATGGGAAGAGGAAGGGTTCAACTAAGGCGGATCGAGAACAAGATAAGGAGACAAGTGACATTTTCAAAGAGAAGGATGGGTTTGGTGAAGAAAGCTCAAGAGATCTCTGTGTTATGTGATGCTGATGTTGCTTTGATTGTCTTCTCCCCTAAAGGCAAGCTCTTTGAGTACTCTGCTGGTTCCAGGTTCGAATTCCCCCCCTAACCTAATTTGTTTCTATAACTATAAAATAAAGCGGCCAAAATCCGATTGCTAAAACCTTCTGTTTGATTGATTGAGGAGACTAGTGGAGATGATATCACAGATGTGAAATTGGCTGAGATAATTTTTTAAAATTTTATTTGGTCTCATATGCGTTTGTGAGGGTTTATTACACATGCTTAGTTCTTCCATCACAAAGTTAGACAAGTTTATAAAGACAATAAAATATTTTCTAATATATATGAAACAAATAGTTCTGAGACAAGATTGATTGATCTATAGCAAATTGTGTGTTTTAACTATATTCAATCCTCGAGGATATGTTGAAGATACCATGAATGATCAAGCATCTTTCTTGTCATTTATGTGTGTTTGTTCTTCCACCTTTTGAAAAAGTATTGATTTGTAGGGAAAAAAAAAAAAAAAAAAAAAAACAACAACAACAACAACGAAATCTATGTAGTTCAGGAAAGCAGCATAGAACGGGCACTTTCTTCGGAAAGATCCGACGGAAGTAAAACCGTCATAGGGCATATTTTCAAGAGCAAAATAGATATGAAGTCTATGAGTAGATTCTTATGTTCAATGGTAGTTTTGTTCTTGTTAACTTAAAAGTTTGTTATTACTGATTCGAATTAGATTGATCTAAAATTTCAAGTAAACCAGTAAGAAATATGACCTTGAATCAAAAGAAGTTTCTTCTAGCTAGCCACAGTTTTCTGCTATCTAAGTTTACTGATTAGTAAGTAATAAAATGTTGATTGGAAATTATTTATAATACAGAACAACTTTGATAGGTTCAACTAATTGAATTTATGCTGGTTATAATATTTACAAAACTATATTGTGTCCGATTAGTGACACCGCTTGAAACGACCTTTTGAAAAAATGAGCGGATGAAACGAAAATCCTTTGAAAATAACAGTTTAAAGATAGCGGTAGGCAAAAAAGGTTTTCAAAGGAAGGTTGTTTGGAGATTGTTGGTTGGTAATACAACAGTTAAATAGTATAATGAGATAAAAATTAGTATGCAAAATTTGATTTAAATAATAATTCTAAAAAAATAGTTAATAACATGTATTTTAAAAATTTGAATATATATATATATATAGATAGATTACAACTATAATTTTTGAATAATATTTGCATACTAGGAAATGATTATTTTCTAAATATAAACAAATAATTCTTCTTCTTGAACTATATCATAGATTGTTCCTTAAACCGTAATTATATATAAAATACAAAAATAAATGATTGTTTGTATTTACAGACGATTATTTTCCAAACGACCATAAATAACTCCGGTTACAAATGACATTTTTAAACGATTAAAAATAAGTCCAAACTCCATTTGCAAATGGCAATTCAATAGTTGAAAAAACTAATCAAGCATATATCTGAAAATCTTACATGATGCAGTACCAACATAACACAATATTTTTTTTGATAAAAAAAAACTCATTCATAGCAAAAGTTTAATTCTTATTACACAAGCTACCTGTCAAATTCCAGTGGGGAAAGTTGCACATTAACCAGTTGGCCAAACTCACTTCCCCACCAACATAACAAAACTTGAAGAGCAAAATCATCTAAACAAAACAATACAAGTACTAGGAGACATTTTATGATGATCCACAGTCAAAATTATCTAAATTTATATAGGTTCATGTAATTCTACTTGTTAATTTTTTTTGATAAAAAATATTATTTCTACCATGAAGAAAAAAAACACAAACATAAAAGAAATTTGGAGCAACCTATTACTTCCTTGGCATTGATTTCCGAACTAAAACTATCTTAGTGTACAGAAATATACTAAAAGAGGGAAAAGAAATCTACTATAAATAGGAAGAGTCAGCTTTGGATCGTGATTGCAATAATACTAAACAGGCAAATATGATTTGATTATGTATAGTATTTTGTTATAATCAAACTTTAAGCTATACACTAAATTTTGTTGGAACTTGGAAGCATGACAAAGCCTTAGTCTTGGAGCTTTGTGCCATGTTTTTGTTTTTTTGTTGGTCGAACCTAGGACTAACCTCGATCTTCACATTAAAATATACACACTCATGATGCTATTTTTTCTAGCTTCTCAGCTTAAATAGTATTTCGGAAAATGAAATTTCTTGTAAACTTTTCCTAGAAGTTTTTTTTTTCCATCTATTGTTTACTACACTCTAGACAATACTGTATAAAAAATGTGTAAAATGGCATGCAAATGTAGATTGAAGTACCAAGTAATAATTACATTCATGATGCTTATTTATGTAGAATAATATAGAAACTAAAATAAAAAGATATACTCGGAGATGGAAACTTTAGTAGAGGATATGAAGAATTTTTACATATAAAGTTGACAAATATATATATCAGAAGATTTGTTTTCCACACTCTCGAATTAGATCGTGTACAGTTTTCTCCATTTATATAGATGAGATTAGTTTGTTACAAATATCTTCTTTCGTTTTTTTTCTTCTAATTTTCCCGAAAATATAACCTTAAGACCAATTTTATCAAAAACTTCTGTGTATTTTTTTTTTTCTTTAGTTTTCTTATGTTAAAAATTTGTAACGCAAATTAGACAATCAATTTTGGAATGATATTTTAGGTAATGTGTGGTTGGAAAATACTATTTATCAATCGCACGGTAGTAGTCTTGTGGTATTAAAATTGAGACCTCAAGGCGTAAATTTGCAGAAATTTTAGATTCGAAACCTCCTAAAAATTTTAAATACGAATTCCTAATCAAGTTGAACATTGGGCTTAGGTCCAGTAATTTACCTTTCTATCAGTTTTCCACGAGCTAATGAATCTGGGACTAGTCGGGTGGTAAACATCTAGATCACCATATTAATAATACTAACATTCAACGTGTATGTTGATAGTATATACATGGAGTGTTCATTAAAGTTTTTTTATACTAATGTTTAGCATGGAGAGAATTCTTGATCGATATGAGAGATCTTCCTACGCCGGTCAAGATATTCCTACACCAAGTTTGGATTCACAGGTACTTAATTAAGCATAATCCACATATATTACTTATAAATCATTTTCAATCAAAAAATTTAATGAAATACTGTGTACCTTCTCGTTGCTTCTAGGGAGAGTGTTCAACAGAATATTCAAAGCTCTTGAGGATGATTGATGTCATGCAAAGAAGCGTAATGTTAGAAACTTATTTTTACAGATTCATCCTAACGTATATACATAAGTATGATATCTAAATATATAGAAACCGGTCTATTTTTCCACAAGAAGTATCATGTAGCATCAGATTCACCTCAAACTAAAACCTCATGATATATGTCTCCCATAATAAAGTTAAAAATCTATATTTTCCTGAAATGAAAGTTCTAAACCTATATATTCTTAGAATAATAGTTTGAGACTTAAAACTCTCATAAACTTAGGGTGAATCTCGTGTTATACATACTTAGAAATTATATTGTTTTCCCAAATATATACAATATACA
Organism: Lepidium africanum; assembly: GCA_900406405.1. Lineage (NCBI taxonomy): Eukaryota > Viridiplantae > Streptophyta > Magnoliopsida > Brassicales > Brassicaceae > Lepidium > Lepidium africanum. The sequence continues at coordinate 32,777 of OVAX01001583.1, read as the reverse complement.
ATTTTATCTTCATTCAATTGATTAATTTTTTATAATAAGGCACTTGAAAGGAGAAGAGTTAGACGCTCTAAGTATCCGAGAGCTTCAGGGACTGGAGATTCAACTTGATAGTGCCCTCAAGAGAACTCGATCTAGAAAGGTTCTTTATTTATATTCAAAACATATGAACACATTATATTATATCGTGTATACATGCATAGATAATTTATACACATCTGTGTATATAATAAAGTTGAGTTAGCGTATGCTGTATGCATATACATGCACAGATATGTGGATACGATATATCTAATTATGTAGCCATTTTTTGGGTTGGAAGCACAGAACCAGCTCATGTTAGAGTCCATAGCACAGCTTCAGAAAAAGGTAATATACTGAGTTTGTGGCATTTTCAATCCTTTTTATGGTCGTTCTTTGTATATTTCAGAATGTTGATCAAAACTCAAAAATCGGTCGAAATTTTCAGTGGATTTTTTCCATTGGAAATATATAGATTTTTGACGGATTACAAATTCGGAAAATAGAACAGATAGACATAATTAGTTGGAAACATCCCTTCTACCGGGTTTTTTCAGTTCGAAACTGGCTGTTTTTCTTGAACTTGTTTCTTCCGCTCTTGTGTGTACACAATATAATATATGGAGTACGTGTGATCTTCGCAATTCCTAGTCAAAAATATGAAATGCAAAAACAGCTTATATAGATTTAAAATACATGTGTTTTTAAATGAGTTTGATTAACAAAGGTGCGACTTTTCTTTTGTTGGCGTAGGATAAGGAACTAAGAGAATTGAAGAAACAGCTAACAAAGAAGGTGCAACAAATGTTATAATCTATAACTATATATATGTATATTTCTGGTTCATTATATAACCTTAAAAAGTTTGATTACATACTTTTAATTTATGTTTGAATGTTAAGTCAAGGACAGAATAATAAATAGTAACTATAACAAGTTTTAAATTGCACAGGCTGAAGAAAGAGAGAACTTTCTGCCACAAAACTGCAAACAAAGCTTAGCTTCCGTGGAAACGCTGCCATTTGAGCCACCGCAACCGCAACCACAACTACAACCGCTGTCCCAACCTATATCACCTCCTCCTCCTTTATCTTCTGGGTACTATAAGCTATCATGATCTCTATCTCTATTTATATTGACTATGAATATATCATTGCATAGAAAACAAAGGTATTTCTGACGGAGTTTCTGACGCAAAATACAAACTGTAATGTATTAATATTGATAAATGATAATAGTATAGCTAATGTTACTAATCAGCATTAATAAATTATATTTTGTATTCTTGTGGTTCCAAAGCATTGTTTCAGACCAAGAAAAAGTCTATTCTGCAGACAAGAAATCGAGACTTTCTCAACTAGCTTTTTTACTGTTTAATTTTTTCCTCGTTGGATCCGAATCTCGATATATGAGTAGCTACAAGCACACTCATTAATCATTTATATGTAGAGACTGAATTAATGTATATATCATATATAGGAATACATCCCAAAGAAATGGAGTGGAAGACGTATCTTCAAGAACCCTAATTCGGTCAAGGAATACAACATTGCCACATTGGATGCCCCGACGCACCGGAGAATAGAGTTCAGACGTCGGGTTTGTTAAGTTTCAGTATTTTATTATATAGTATATGAATAACAATTCCGATTAAGTAGAACCAAACCAAATATAAGTCTAATGTCTATTTATGATTAATATGATATAGTTGATGGATAACATTTAAGTATTTATTATGTTTATGGCACTTTTTACCATTTGCCATTTTAATATTAATAAATCTGAAATTTCACTGTTATGGAGAAAAACTAAAGAAGTTTTGAAAGATATTACATGATGCATAGTCTTTTGTTTGTTGCACCAATATTTCCGTACGAAACAACATGAACTAAACAAACTGAAGAATGTACATTTACAAGATATTCCAAATCAGTTGCGTATCATATGTAATTTTTTTTTGGTCAACCTTACTCTTATAATTGGATCGATATGCCCCGAACCATATCCAAAACTCATATCCTAAAATCTATTTTTTCATTCCTCTCAACATCGGAAAGGATTCGAACCCAAGTACCTGAAGATTTGTAAAGTGACCACTACCACTGGACCACCTGTCCTCGGCTACTATATGTATTTACCGGTACAAAAAAGTTGATAAAATCATATATACTCGCATTTAATGCTCTATCAAAAATTAATAGGCAAGAAGAAAAAGCTGATGAAAAAAATAGTAAATAAACCCAAAGTTATTGAGAAAAGGGAGAGCAATGAGATAAAAAAAATTCTGAAAAAAAAGAATAAATCAAGAAAATTGAATGGTAAGGTCCTGAAAAACCAGAGAAAATTTCTGAAAACAAAAATAACACCCAAAAATAGTGTGAATTACTAAACTAGTTCAGAAAGATGGCTTAATTACTAAATTCCGTATATTAGCAAATCTAGTTTTGTTGTGAGTAAATAAGGCAATTTTACCCTTAGTTGTTTGAAAAACCAAAAAAAAAATCACGAAACTACCATTAATGAATAATTCCACGTCAGCGCGCAGAAAACGAGACAATGTTTTGGTGGATTTAGACTAACTGGCATAGTTTTGTAGGTTTTCGTAAGGTGTTATGTAGGTTCTCTAAGGTAGGTTGAATGTTTGCATGATTTGTAGGTTTAACAATCAGGATATGTAGGTTTCGTTCCATGTTTAGTTCATCAATTGTAGGTTTGATTTCTCGTCTTTGTAGGTTTATTATGTGTTGCTAGCCTTGTTTGTCGTAGGTTTATACGATAAGTAGATTTTGCTTTGTAGGTTTTTTGAATACGCTTTGTAGGTTAATGGTGTTATGTTATATAGGTTTATACGATAAGTAGATTTTGCTTTGTAGGTTTTTTTACTACGCTTTGTAGGTTAATGGTGTTATGGTATGTAGGTTTATACGATAAGTAGATTTTGCTTTGTAGGTTAATGGTGTTATGTTATGTAGGTTTATACAATACGTAGATTTTGCTTTGTAGGTTTATTGAATATGCTATTTAGGTATATTATCTATGGTTTGTAGATTCGTTGTTTACGGTTTGTAGGTTAAATGCTTACGACATGTAGGTTTGAAGTGGTTTGACTGTAGGTTTCTAGGATTAGGTTTATAGGTTTGTTGGTCAAGATTTGTAGGTTCTGTGAGAAACCCTAGGTATCATGTAATGACAATTTTACCCCCGTCATTTAACATCCACCTAACAGCTGCATTTAATGTCATCATCGACGTAAACTACCTTGAGCTCATATGTTTCATCATCTATGTTTCTTTTCTATCATTTTCTAACGACAAAAACCTGTAAGCTATTGTAATTTTGAGATGACTGAAGTGGAAGTGGTATGGAAGATGGAGGCATAAGGGAAATTGGTGGTTCTTTTATCGTGATCTAGAGTTTGGGAGCAAATTCGTTAGAGTTCGTGATGATAACAATATATGGGCGTTATGTTCACAGGTATGCATGAAATTTGAGATAAGGGAACAGTTATATGAGGTTAGTCTTAGTTATAGGAGGCCGAGTGAGGAAATGAGGCTGCTTCCTGAAGATACTCCACCAGTTTACTTATTCGAAACTAAGTTAATTAGAGTCTTTGCGGAGAAGTGTAGGAGGTTTAGATTGCGTATGTGTGCAGAGTTTTACCAAAAGTCGGATCCAGAATCAAAAGAAGAGGTAGAAGCAGAAGTTGGTGATGAAAATGGTGATGCATATGAAGGTGAGCAGGGTAGTAGGTTTTCAGAACAGTCTTGTAGGTTTTCTAAAATTGAACAAGCGGATGAAGAAAATGAAGAAGCGGATGGAGACAATGGAAAGGATGAAGAAGGTTTTACCAGGTTTGACTATTGTGATGATCCTGATGGTGCAAGTTCTGGTGATGAAGAGTACACTCGTATTCGGGAGAGCCAAAACAATTTCTCCAAGCAAAGGAAGTTTTATCTTGTGATGAGTTTGTCGGCTTAGAATTGAGTGATGTAGACATGGCCATTGGGCAATGTTATCCAAGTAAGGAGGAGTTGGAGACAAGGCTGAAGATTCTTGCTGTAATCCGTCGTTTTGATTTTGATATTGTAGCATCAACGTGAGTCTTGTTATGGGTGAAGTGTTGGGTGGCTGGATGCCAATGGAGAGTTCATGGAGCGGTAATCAATGGTAGCTCGTGCTTTTACATTAAAGATTATGTGGAACTACACACTTGCTTTGTGACAGAGCGGTCAATGCATGCAAGACAAGCTTGTCCATACATTCTTGCTCGCCTTTATGTAGATTTCGTTGGTGGTGTAGGTCCGTTTGTTCTGCCTGCTAATGTCGCCGACTGTCTAAATAAACGCTATGGAGTTAAGGTAAGTGTAGTTGCCTTTGTCGTTTTAATGTAGTTGGCTATGTAGGTTTAATGTAGTTGCCTTTGTAGGTTTAATGTAGTTGCCTTTGTAGGTTAATGTAGTTGCCTTTGTAGGTTTAATGTAGTTACCTTTGTAGGTTTAATGTAGTTGCCTTTGTAGGTTTAATGTAGTTGCCTTTGTAGGTTTAATGTAGTTGCCTATGTAGGTTTAATGTAGTTGCCTATGTAGGTTTAATGTAGTTGTCTTTGTAGGTTTAATGTAGTTGCCTTTGTAGGTTTAACATAGTTGCTGATTGCTCAGGTTTTAACCTTATATTCTACTGTAAGTGCACAACAAATCCTAGGGGTCGAATTTCACAAGGAACCAATATCACACTTTCGATTCTTCTATTCTTTTTCAAGCTATATCAATTCAAAACTGAGAATTTAAACTAACAACTTAACAAATGAGAAATGTAATTTAAAAGCATCATGCATCGGGTATTCATTCAGGAAATAGAATTCTTATCATGGAAACTATTCAGGATACTTTTCAGTTCTTATTCTCGACTTGAACATAAATTTTAATAGGCCAACTGTCGTTGCACCTATTACTCTATCTATTAACCTAGAGATCCTAACTATCGTTGGTTCCAAGTTGCAAATAGGCTTTATCTGATTAGGTTCAATTGTCCACAATTGCTCTTAACAATCAACTGTCGTTGGTTTAGAATAATTACTCATCTAAACTAGGTCTGATTCTTAGCAAGCTTTTGGAATGCCAACAACCTAAAATCATAGATTAGTTGATCAGGCTAACCTAAGCATTAAACAAGAATTTAGATGGAGAATTATCTATTTATCAATCCCTATTTGTTCCCTAACAATATAATTCTAAATCCCTAGAATCCCTAAACCTAACAAGTAGATTACTCAGACATGGAAGAAGAAGAAGAAACAAAAATCATATTGAATGGAAATATAAACTGAAATTAAATCAAAGAGAGTTCAGAAATTCTTCTCAATGGTTCAAAAATCTCTTATCCCTTGCTTACAAAGGTAAAACCGAGTTCTCAGAAGTCTCTCAAGTCTGCTGTCTGTCCCAAACGAAATAATAAAAAGGGTATATATATATGTTCCTAAAAACGCAGGTACAAAATAGGAAAATTAGGTATCTTTTCGCGACGTCATTGATCGATCGATCAAGGAGTTGATCGATTGATCACTGGTATGTGGTCGATCTCCCAAGTTGCCAAGTTGATCATCAGGTCGAGCGCTTGAATCTTCAGGTAGTTGATCGATAGGGCACTGAGTGTGAGGTCGATCAACGGGTCGAGCGCTTCTATGACTGAGTGCATTGATTGATCGATCAAAGAACTGATCGATCGATCTCTCTTCTCACTGAAAACTCCAGAAATTGCTCCAAACCTTTCCAATGCAATCCAATGAGCATGATTCCAATTCTTCGTGTTTTTGACCTAAAAAGACTCTAAAATACAAACAAAAACTCTAAAAATAACTGAATTAACAAGCTCAAAACCGATAAAAGTAAGGTATATCAGTTGGCTATGTAGGTTTAACGTAATTTCCTATGTAGGTTTAATGTAGTTGCCTTTGTAGGTTTAATGTAGTTGCCTTTGTAGGTTTAATGTAGTTGCCTTTGTAGGTTTAATGTAGTTGCCTTTGTAGGTTTAACGTAGTTGCCTTTGTAGGTTTAATGTAGTTGCCTTTGTAGGTTTCGTTTTCTATGTTTTTCCTTTGTAGGTTTATTGGTTCCTCTGTGTAGGTTTGTGTTTACCTTTGTAGGTTTTACTAGGGTAGTGTAGGTTTGTTATCTTTTTTTTTACGTTTGTGTACTTTGTAGGCTTTTTTTACCTTTGCAGTTTTGTTCCATACGTAACTACTTCTTCGTTGTTGTAGTTGAAATATTGGAAGGCTCACCGCGTGTTAAAGGCAGCACGGCAGCTGATAAGAGGCTCCTCGGAGAACAGTTTCGAACAACTGTCGTCCTACTTATTCGCTATAAGAAGAGCAAATCCAAACACACTTATAAAGCTCGACGTTGATCAAGACAACAAATTCAAGTTCCTCTTCATTGTGTTTGATGCGAGCATCCAAGGATTTCCTTTCATGCGGAAGGTGGTGGTTGTAGACGGTACGTTTTTGCAAGGAAAGTATAAAGCTACTCTACTTACTGCCACAATGCAAGACGAAAATTTCAACATAATTCCAATTGCGTTCGCGGTTGTTGACACCGAGAATGATGAATCTTGGGAATGGTTTTTTAGACAACTAAACCGTGTTATCCCTGATGACAAAGAATTGGCAATCATTTCAGATAGGCATAGGTCAATAGGCAATGCGATAAAGAAAGTATACCCATTAGCTTGCAATGATATATGCACCTACCATTTGTGGAAAAATATCTTGATGAAGTTCAGAGGGGGTGAGTCTTTCAAGCTATTTAAGAGATCTGCAACGGCGTATAGGTTGCAAGATTTTAATGAACTATTTGCACAAATACAAGACCTCAATCATCGTCCGCATGCTTACTTACTGAAGGCTGATGTGTGTTTGTGGAGTTGTGTAATTTCCCTGGTAATAAGTACAACATCACCACAATGAACATAGCTAAATCAATTAATCATGCCTTGAGTGAAGCTAGGACTTTTCCAATCGTGCAACGAATTGACGCAATAAGGTCAATGTTAACACGGTGGGTTGCTATTGATATATTGCGTTTTTATCGGTTTTTAACCCTTGTTTTCCATTGTTTTATTGATTCAAAGTATTTGTTATAGAGTCTTTTCAGGTCATAGGTCACATTTGGAGAAGATGCAGAATCCTGCAGATGGAGATGCAGAATCCTGCAGATGGAGATGCAGAATCCTGCAGAATCATAAGACGTTTAGCTTCCTTTGAAATGCTTCTCACCGTTAGATCGAGCTGAAACTTGTACACAAGATATCCACGTGAGTTAGCTTTTATTTGGAGGTGGTTTCAGGACAATCGGACAAGCGGTTAGGAAGATATGATGTCATTTTGGCCGAGAACATACGCGATCGAGCGATCAACTCCTTGATCGATCGATCAAGTATCCTGGAAAATTGCCGCCTGACTTGATGATTGACTTGCTAAGATCATGATCGACCATTCTACCCCTTGATCGATCGATCTCATTGATACGGTGAAGAGAAAACCAGATTTTCCTTATTTTGTACCAGACACGTTTTTAACCTATTTAAATAGTTTTCTTAGAACTTTTAGGGCATGCTATCATTATATTCAGTAGCCACTCTTGTAACTTTTGAGGGAGATGATCTCTATCCTCCAAAACACCATTGGAGAAGATTTCTGAACCCTATTTGCTTTTAATTTCAGTTTATCATTATGTTTCTATTCTTCTTCTTTGTTTGCTTCTATTCCATCATGTCTGAGTAGTTTCTTATTAGGTTTAGGGATTTAGGGATTCAACGAATTAGGAACAAATAGGGCTTTACCTTGTGTTATCTATTGTTATCTTTAATGCTTAGGTTAGAGTAGCTAACTAGTCTATGAACTCAGATTGCTTAAAATTCCAAAAGATTGTTAGGAATTAGATCTTCCTTAGGTGAGCAATCAATCCTTAACCACGAAAGTTGATGTTAAGGTTGATTGTGGATAGTTAGACCCAATCGATAATGCGTGTTTGCATCCTAGGACCAACGACACTTAGGAGCACTAGGTTCGTAAACATAGTAGTATGCACCACGATAGTGGGTTTGCTAGAAATCTATGTCTAAGTCGAAAATTGCTTGAATGAATGCCCTGAATAGTTTCATTTGTTCGAATTCCCTGATTTCCCGATGAATTCCCTAAACTTGGTGTCTTAAGTTATTAATTTTCATATCAATTATAGTTTCTTTTAATTTCCATCTTCATTTGTTTCATCTTAGCTCTAGTTTTGTCTAAATATTGATAGTGTAACCATTAATCCTCGTGGATTCGATCATTAAGTGTTATATCGATACGATACGCACGAGAGGTTAAATTGGTATAATTAACCTTGTAACAGCTGATAGGAGGAAAAAGGCATGTTTGATGACAATAGCTCTCACTTTTGTAGTTGAGAAAGTGTTACAGGTATGTTATTTATTTTATGTAGGTTTATTAGTCTCAATGTTGTAGGTTTCCGTAGTTGCAATGCAGGTTTACAAGTCTCTGCAATGTAGGTTTATGTTGATACAATGTAGGTTACTAAGCTATGTAGGTTTAGTAGTCAGCTATGTAGGTTTATGTTGTTATTATGTAGACTTAGTAGGTTTACTTGTCAGCGATGTAGGTTTACAATACTTTGTAGGTTTACTACTCAGTGATGTAGGTTTACAAGTGTCAGCATTGTAGGTTTACTATACTTTGTAGGTTTATTATACGTTGTAGGTTTACAAGTATCTCCAATGTAGGTTAAAGTAGTTAAAATGTAGGTTTACTTACTTTGCCATGTAGGTTTACGTTCTTTTTTGAGTTTGTAGAGTCATTTGAGTTGTTTTCTTATTTTTTCTAGGGAAGAGTTGAGGAATCAAAACAATACCATGTACAAGCCATAGATGAACATCAAACATAAGTGACAAATAACACGACATCTAATGTTGTGAACTTGACAGAGAGAAAATGTTCATGCAAGAGGTATGACTTAGACAAAATTCCATGTGTCCATGTCCTGGCTGCCGCTGAAAGTGCAAGTCTACAAATTGTCTCCCTCACGCATTTCTATTACCACACATGTACTTTATACGATGCATACGGTAAATGTGTTAATCCTCGAGATGCTGCTACTCTTGTCCTTGATTCAATGGCTACTAAGGTGTGTAACCCTCCGGCCATTCTAAAACAAGCAGGGAGACCTAAAAATTCAAGAATGAAGAGTGTCCTAGAGGTTGTAGCTGAGTCTAAACGACCAAGGAAGGCGTACACTTGTACAAATTATTGTCAAATGGGCCATAATACTTGGACTTGCCCATCTCAGACTCAGACTCAGAGTTGATAAATGAGTTAATGATTGTGCCATATGGACCTACACCGGGTGTTGTTAAACTACATCGCATACTCTTAAACCTACATTGCTTGCAATAAACCTACATTGCTTGGTTTAAAACCTACATTGGGTGTTGTTAAACCTACATTGCATGCTTTAATCCTACATTGCTTGTTTTTAACCCTCTACATTGCTTGCTTTTAAACATACTTTTAAACTTACATTACATTGTGTTCTATGTAGTTGTTAACTGGTTTGTTAAAGACAAAGTAATTAGATAAACCTATGAAGGTACGATTGTTGTTTACAAAATATATAGGTTCATATATGTTAAACCTACAAAGGCGTACAATGCTACCTTTTGTAGGTTTATCGTAAACCTACAAAATAAGAAGAAACTAACCTACTATCTTAAAACCTTCAGATCGTTTTCACAAAAAACTTCAAACGTATCTGATCAAAAACCTACATACATACATAGTTCCCTAAGTTAAAAGACTGGATACATGCGACTCTCATGGTTGACTATCAGTTACGAACGGTATCTTATTGGCTCGTGGGTTGGGATTGCTCATGACTACTTTACAGTCCGTGGGAAGCTCATCCATTACCTCAGCCACAAAATTCATCCAAAGGAATGGAATCATTCTGTCGCTCAAACCCTCAAAATTCACACCTAGGGCCAAGCATTCAACAAACTTAAGAGTGAATACCCCACAATCCCCATCGTAGCTTTGTTGTGGAGTTGCTTTCAAGGAGTTCCTAGACATCTTGAAAGCTGTTCTCCTAATCCTTCTTTTCTCAGCCAAAGGTAACATTTGCTTGATAAGCATTGGGATCATCCGTGAAAAGGCTTTGCAGCGAGCTACTATTACTTGGTCAGTCATCATCGACATGTAGGAATCATAGATTTTGATCTTACACTTCACTAAGTCCACCTCCAAGGTCACCCAATGTGCTCCCCCAACATTGTGTACTATGTACACCGAATCGACATCAGTTAGCCATTGCCTCCCAGTGGCATACATCCCATCCTCTCCTTGGTACATGTCCATGTACCCATCACTGAACATGTAGTTCTTTCCCTTACAGTGGAGGAAATTGTTCTCGTACTCCGCAGCCCACATTGTGGAGAACTCCGAATCAACAAAAGCAATGCGCCGACTTCTGAACGGGGTTACCGTCTAGTTATGTCTTCTCTTGAAGATCAACATAACAGCGGCTATATGCTGAAATAAGTTTTAAAATCATTAGTTTACAAGAAGGGAAACAAACCTACATTGAAAGGAAAGAAATCTGCATTGAAGGGAAAGAAACCTACAATGAAGGACTACAAACCTACAACGAACGAAAACAAACCTACATTGAAGGGCTACAAACCTACAATGAAAGGAAACAAACCTACAACGAACGAAAACAAACCTACAAGGAAAGACTACAAACCTACAATGAAAGGAAACAAACCTACATTGAAAGCCAACAAACCAACAATGAAAGGCTTCAAACCTACAATAAAGGCTTACAAACCTACAGAGGAGGGAAAAAAACCTACATAACATACTTTTAGCCTACATAACTTTTAACCTACATAACATACTAACCTGTGTAGTCAACCACCCGTATCGTCTATCATCAGACGGCCAGTCTGCCCTAGGTGAAATAAGGCGCAGGTAAAAGTCTGGGTTTTTGCGGATCCCGCCACCATACCTGAGTAAGAATAGTAGTTAAACAAACATGTGAACTACACATATATTTCTTTTGCACATTATGTGTACTTACTCTTCGGTTGAGACATATTGAAAAAAGTTGTCTAATTTTGTCTTCTCATAATCACCAAAAGGATCATATATCACGAGTGAGTGGTGAACACCTTGCATAATACATTTCACAAGTGAACAACCTTTGAAAGGTGAAACCTGTAAGAATGAAAGGTACATTACTTTATGAAAACCTACAAACAAACATGTGAAACATACATCACACCTACAAAACCTACAAGCCTACATGTTTAACCTATGTCACACCTACAAAACCTACAAGCCTAAATTTTAAACCTACATGAGACCTACAAAACTTACAAGCCTACCTTCGTTTTAAACCTACAAGCCTACATGTTAAACCTACAGGCCTACATTTTAAACCTACATGTATACTTACTTGTGAAGCAGCGAGATTGGTTTTTCTACTCTCTCGTTTAATAGGCACTATAGCTAATGCCAATGCATTCGTGTTGTTAGATGCCTTTGTAGATTGTTCCTTCTCAACCCTTACTTCAGCCCTCAACCAAGAATCATCATCTAAAGTCATATCGATGATGGTGTCAGATTGGGGCGTCGTGGTCAAAGTCCTTGCGGCTTCTGTAGGACTAGATCTAACAATCTTTGTCATTGGACTCTTTGAGTCTGAAGTTTCCTCGATCACTACCTTCCACGACTTTGAACTCTGAATGAAGAATTACATTTTATTAAGATTAAGCCTACAATGTTATTTATAAAACCTACATAGTACACAAATTAAATCTTACAAACCTACATGACGTTAACATGTCCAATTTCGGATTACTCAGTTTGCAAACCTACAACGCTTACAAATAAACCTACACCACGTTATCAACTAACCTACAACACATAATTAACTTCTTATCTCCGGGTTATGTCTCCTTAGAAAAGAGAAATACGTACCTGCGATTTTTGCTTTTCTTTGCCAAAGTAAAAGAGAAATACGTACCTCCAAGACTTCCTTTTCCTTTTCTCCTTCCCCTTCCTGTTGCTTTTCTCCTTCACCCTCATTTTCTTGTGCTTCAACCGGAGCACTACTACCACTTCCAAAGTCTAGTCCCCTCTTTCTTCCCTCACCAATTAAAGCAAAGGGACTCTCATATACACACATTTTGGTTTCCATCTCTGAAAACGTATTCATCAAACCAACCATCTCGGTTTTCAAGCTGTCGTATTTCTCCTCATTCTTCCTGTCAGCCTCGTCGAACCTGGCCACCAATCCCTCCAACAATTTCTTTATACAAGACTGCTCCTTCTGCATCGAAGCCTGAGCCTTCTCTCTTGCTTTTTCCTTCATCTCGTTTGTTTTTTCCATGATAAAGGATTGCAGAGGAACGTCCATATCATCTGAGCTCTCAACCTCCTTCTACTTCTTCTTCTCAGTGTTTTTTATAGGCGTTGTCTTCTGAGACTGAACACTCACCTCCCGAATTTCCACCCCTACACAAAAACATCATACTTTATTAGAAACCTACAAGACCTGTACAAAAACCTACATACCATAAAGTAAACCTACATAAACCGATAACTAAACCTACAAATAAGAAAGTCTTACCTTCCTTGCTTTTTTCCGTGGAGTTACCACCTTCTCCGACTTCCTCTTCTTTGTATACTCCCAAACGCTTTCATCAAAAGCGTTCTCAATTATATCTTGAATCATATTATAGACGTTCGGGTCCACACTCCTCTCTCCCTCCCAGAAAGGATAAATTTCATTTAACGGCTTCTGGACCATGTGCTTAACAAGGCGAACATGAGAAAAGTGTTCCAATCAATCAGTTTTTATTAGTCCTCAAACCTACATAGTAGAGTTCTCAAACCTACATAAGGTGAGTTCTCAAACCTACATAAGGTGAGTTCTCAAACCTACATAAGGTGAGTTCCCGAACCTACATAAAGTGAGTTCTCAAACCTATATCAGATGAGTTCTCGAACCTACATAAGGTGACTTCTAAAACCTACATAGTATACTTATAAACCTACATAACATGAGTTCTCAAACCTACATAGTATACTACATAAACCTACATACCTTTCCGCCTAATTTCTCAATATCCTCCTCTAAGGCTTCAACCAAACATAATCTACCCCTGGCTGCCTCCCAACGGATCAGCGGAGTGTTCTCACCTTCAATCCGGCTACCATAATTCTCACCAAGGCATTCGATGTACTCCAATGCCCATATCAGCAGCACATGGACACAGCAATGTAAGTTGTATGTCAGTACACCATACGATGCTACTTTGATGGATCTGATTAAGGATTAGAAGGCATCCCGACCCCACGGATACCTTTGAAAACACTCCACATCAAACACCCTCTTAGAAGCTCTAAGTGGGATCATGCTCCCATGGTGCAGACCCAAAATACCAACATGCAAAACGTAAAGGAGGCCTAGCATTCTCCTTCTCTCGAAACTCCATTCTTTGAAAAATAAGGGAATCATTTTCAAAACAAACCTACATAGTATCCATATTAAACCTACATAATTAAGTACACAAACCTACAGGACTGATATGTGTAAACCTACATAATATAATAAATAAAAGTACATCATTATATAAAAAACCTACACAGGTGAATACAAAACCTACATAGGTGAATACAAAACCTACATATGCATAACCCTCAAACCTACAACACTATATATACACTACATACATGCATCTCCCAAACGCCTTTCATAGTTCAAAGAAGTTCAGACCTTCAGTATGTCTCGTCTGTAGCTCAGTCCAAAATTCTTCATGGGATGCCTCTACATCCACTCCTTCATCAACCACACCATAGGGCAGACCAGATATCTCCTCAAATTCATGAAGAGACAACCTCAGTGGCCGGCTACCAACCACTACCCACATCTCATTGCTTCTTTCAACATCAAGCTGATTCAAAAGCAACCAATGGACTGGCTTTGCTGACCATGTGTACTTCATCTCATTCAATTTCAGCACAACTCCAACTGAGAAATTGTCTCTTATGTCTGTGTAGGCATCTTCACCAATAGCTAAACGCATCTCATTAAACAATTTGATTTTGCAACTATGATTGAATCTCTTTGTCTTCTCGCCACTCTTTTCAACCTTGAATCGTCTTTCAGGTCAATCCTTTTGCACCTTCGCCATCGCTGTAAGAAAAATAAGCCATCATGAAGTTGTAAAATTGTTTTTGAAAACCTACATACAAGATTACAAACCTACATGTTTTTTGAAGACCTACATAAAATAATACAAACCTACATAACAAGAAACTACAAACCTACATAAAAGACTACAAACCTACATAACAAAAAACTTCAAATCTACATGTTTGTTGAAAACCTACATAATAAATAAAAGAAACTTCAAACCTACATAACAACAAACTTCAAACCTACATAGGTTTCTTGAAACCTACAAACTAGACTCTTTTCCTCGTTCAAAACCTACATACGCATTGTATTTTAATCTACACAACAAAGCAACAAAGCAGTTACTGTACCCAAAAACCAAGAAATCGCATATGCTAACCAAATTTCTCGATTAAACCCTAACTCCCTTTGAAATTCCAAACCCACAATCATGTGAACCAACAAAATCGAACTAATATCAGTAATTTCAAACCATCAAACCCTAATAACAATGAAATCAAACAAACAAAACCAGAGATTGCGACCTTACCTTTGTAGATGATGAAATGTAGGTCTAAAACGGAGAAGATGAAGAAACTCGAAGATGAAGAAGGAAGAGGAAGAAGAATCTCGAAGTTTAAGAAGGAAGAGGAAGAAGAAATTGGAAGATGAAGAAGGAAGTGGAAGAACGAAGAAGAAGAAGTTAGGTTTTGAGAGATTTTGGCAATTTGATTTCGAGTTTAGAGTTATGAACCGTTGCTAGACGGTTTTCATGTTTTGAGTTTTTTTTTAGAAAAACAAAAATAAAAATAAATCAGTAATGGTAAGAATATTAAAACCCTTAGAATTACATGTAATTTTCTCACCCTAGTTACTGTTTCCAAATTCCAGAAAACTAGTTTTGTAATTAAGTCATCTTTCTAGACTAGTTTAGTAATTATCTCCTCAAAAATATGAGATTTCTATTAATTATGTCCAAAACAAAAAATTATGGGTTAGAAATAAGATTGATGATGATGATGAAATCTCATTCTTTGTATCTAAATAACTAATAATGAAAATGATGATCAAAATCCATATCAAAATGCTATAAAATATCTGATAAGGAGAAACGAAAAACGACCATACAAGTTGAATTGCATAGAAACCAAAGTTTACAGTGACAAATGGATATAATCTATGGTCGCAAGTACACATCCTAATAGTTGCATTGATTAGTAAATAATGGTTCGTTGGTAGCCCATTAGTTCCTAATTGTTCATCGGAGTCTCTTTGTTACAACAAATTGATCGTTGATACTTGTTGATTCACTTAAAACTTATTATTTTTATATATTATTGGTCAAATATATTTTATAATGATAACTTCAACTTGGTATTACAAAATCTTAATAGAAGCAAAACCCGTATAAAATTGACTGAAACAAACTGGCCCAAAATAAAACTAAGTTGGGTGAAAACAAAATAGCCCAGGCCCAAAAGGATAGAGAGATGCCCCATTCAATATTGATGTTGTCAGCAGATTTTGGGGTAGGCAAAACTCTAAAATATACTATTCACAATCTAAATCTCTGAAATGGCTACACAACTTTCTCGAGTCCAATTCTGATGAGAAGAATTGTAGAGGTATGGTATTATTTTATAGATTACTTTTTTTGATGATAGAAAATACTTTTAAAAAACGAGTAGTTCAAATGATTAATGTTAGCGTTTAACTCATTTTACTTTACTATTTTTTTCTTATTAACCACTATGTCGATGAATGTCTGTTATGAGATGCTGGACTCTGGATACTCGGTACTAATGTTTGCGATCGTTATAATCATCGTAAATTTTGTCATTGCTAATGTAGACTTTTTTTTTTGGTCAAACGCTAATGTAGACTCAAATACCATTCTTGAATGTTGTGAATGGGCGGGCTTTGGGCTTTACATGTTTATATTCATAATATTTTGTATATCAATGTTTAACTCAAAAATAGTACAAATGCATAATTTAATTTCTACTAGCTAAAGAATTTCTGTAAAATCGATAAATGGAAAGAACGTTTTGATACTTATTATACCGCAAAACTTATACAAACAATGATATAGTTTTCAAGATATATTCCAAACGATTTTATTAGCCTCACTCGGATCTTTGTAGTAAGATATCAGTACGAGACACAAAATTCATGATACAGTACTAATTAAAGAATGTAGCCTGCCATATAACTGAAATCCGGTCTCAATTCGGTCGGGGCCTCAATTCGGTCACCTGAAAACTTCTCAACAATATCTTCACCTGTTCTTTGTCCTGAGTCACCATCAAAGCCGTCGTCTAGATTCCACAAGTTGTCCCACAAGTGACTTTCATCAATCATAGAATGGTCAGATGAAGTAGGTGCAACACTTTGGGGTATTGTAAAGTAGTCATTGAAGACACAAGTTGGGTGATACAAAGAGGAAGCAATGTTTTGTTCATTGTCGAGATTCATGTGGTCTTGAGACAATAGTTGAGATGGTTGATTATGTGGTTGTAGTTGTGGTTGCGGTTTAAGATCAATTTGTTGTTTACGAGATTGAGATCTTTTGACTTTGTCTTGCTTTGAAGAAGATTTCTCTTTTTTCTTGTAATGTGTTCTCCAGTAATTCTTAATTTCATTATCTGTTCGTCCTGGTAAATATCTTGCTATTGTAGACCACCTACAAATAAATTTTGAAAATTATATGTAAAATGATTATGAAGTATTTGAGTAAGTCCACAAGAGTAAAAGAATGTATATGAATACAAAAGTGGGATCAAACCAAGTGGCACATCTTGGTACAAGTTAATATAATTTTATTCATTAGAGAAAAGCCATTTATATAACAAAATTAGTAGTTTAATTGGTAATTAATTTGTAAAATTTTCCTTGAAATCATTTAACTTCGTAATTTTTTAGAATTTGTAATATTTTGGACACAATGTTTTTTAAGACTTACCACGAAGAGTCGAAAACTATTCAAATGGTAATTTACTTTACAAAATATATATATATATATATATATGCTTTTAGAACAAATTTTCAATTATTTGTATTTGAGATAATACTAGAAGTCAACCGTATAGTAAAAAATAGATTACTGTAATAAAATTAAGTAAAAAATGAGATGAAAATTATTTATTTAAAACTGAGGAGAATCTATAGAATTTTAGATTAATGGATCATGAAATATATTTTTTCTATTTCAATATAATAATCAATAATGGTCATGGTATATTTAGTATTAGAACTACTGCATTTTTTTATAGAAGAGACACACACATGTTAGCTTCTTAAAGCTTACATATAGAATAAAACCTTAAATTATAATAAAATATAAATCTAGTATGTAGGTTTGACTGTAACTTTTACTATTAAAATGGTATTTAAAAAAAAATGAAAAGTAGAAGCTTACTTGTTACCCCAAAGAGAATGAAGTTCAAGGATGATTCCTTCTTCTTGAGGAGTGATTTGTCCTCTCTTAAGCCCTGGCCTTAAGTAGTTTACCCACCTTAGTCTACAACTCTTGCCACTCCTGTTCAACCCTAATTTTTATATTCAATGAAAACAAAATTGAGAAGAGCATTAATAATGGGTTTGACAAAATATGGTATATGTAACAAATTTAATGCAAGTCGAGGATCTTTATCTATATAAATTGAATGTGATCCTTTCCTATTTTAACATTATCTTGACAGAAATATTGGAATAAAAAGGGTATATTATTATATCTAAAAATGTTCTTAACCAGATCAAAAAGTCAACTCCAGAAAACAAGGAATCATTAGATCATCTTTTTAATTTTCTTAAATTAAACCCTAAAAACATTTCACTTCACTTTCTATTTATGAAAAGGTGAGACTGGTTATAGAATACATGAATAAACAAGAAGAAAATATATGTTTAAGAGCTTAATTTAGTCAACCTTACCCCATATATGTATGATCTCAGTCTCACACTAATCTTTATAAAAGCATGTGTTTCTCTAATTATATATAACTTCTGTTTTAAGAAATATAAATATAGAAAGTACATCTAATAGCCGAACTCTTTTCTGTCGGATGGTTTTTATATCCCATCTAATGGGTTAGATATCTAGAGGTTGACTCCAGATCGCTACATGTGAAAGTTAAAAACTAAAACGTTCAAGAGTGTACTTAGATTATAAATTCAGCTTATTGATTCAGTTGTTAAAAAAAAAAATCTAATATGTTTACAAGTTTATGGTCTAATAAAGGAGACGATTAGACAAGTAGAAATTTCATACAAATCAAAATAGTTACCTGCACACTTAGCAACAGAGCTCCATCTTCCTTCACCATGATTAGTAACATACTCTGCCAGAAGCTTGTCTTCTTCAGGTGTCCATGGTCCTTTTCGACATCCTTGTTGCTGTTGTTGTTGTTGATAAGGATCATAATCATGCTTTTGATGATGATCCTGAACTGCCCAATCAAACATACTTGCTCAATTACGAGAAACTCTCTCACACTAAAGCCAATAATGCTTAATTTGCTCTTCTATGTGTATGTTAATATGTTTACGTCTCTGCTTGAGCATGTGCGTGATTATATATATAGTATGTTTGTATCTCTATATATGCTTGAGAACAGTCACTTCTTACTTTTTATGTGGTGTTTGATTCTATATATTTTATTTCATTCTACTTTAGTTTAAAGACTCTACTACTTATGTAGCTTATGTATTATCATTAGCCTAATTCATTATAAAATTTTTTACTCAATCACGGAAACAATCTTTAGAAACCACTATTATTCGAACAAGTGTCGAGATAAAATGAAAAACAGCTCATTAGTTTCTTACCCAATTAAGTTATTACAAGTACCCTATTACCAAATCCATACTTAGATCCGTACCATATATTTATTCGTCGTCACACAAAAAGTTATTCTTGAACAACAATGTTTTGTCTTTGGGCACTTAAAAAGTTTCTTTGACATCATCACAGAGACATAACATTGTTCTGGATTCACTTATTTGGGAAAATATATCATTTTTATAATATTAGTGGGTTGTCTTTATTTTCTCGAAAAGAACTTATAAACCAGTGAAACCTCAACATCTGTGAAATAAAATAATGTAAAAGGGGCATGCTTTAAGTGTAATTTCGTAATTACTTTATAAATAAAATTTTAATTTATAATTATGCTCTAAATAATGGGCTTCATGAAGTGTATACTTAATCGAGTAATATTAAAATCAGAAAATGCCTTCCATACGATAAAGTATTGATGACTCACCTTGTATCCATGTGGCCTTTCGGCCATTTACGTCTTAACAGCATTTATGGCAATTTTAGGGTTTTCTTGGTTTGGTTAAACCAATTCAACCAAAACTAAACAATTTTCATTTTTGTGGCCAATACCGTAGCTATAAAGTAGTTGATAGAAAAAATCATGGTTGATCGTAATTATTTCTTCTTTTTTAGTGTTCAAGATTCGAATTTGAAAATTAAATAAGAAAATAAAGTTCTATTAACGATGGAAATATAAAGATTTGTTAAGTAGTATATAAGATTTATAGGTTACATACATCACTCATTATCAGTTGATTTTAAATTGCAAGGTCACATAATTTCTAATATGATATGTATAAGTCCTCCATGTAGTTGATATGTATTTCTGAGATGATCGGTTTATGTCGTTTCGCCACCCTCACCTCGAGGTTGAAAGCACATCATTCTTAATAGGTTCCAAGATTGTTACTTCTCTACTCACTGAAATTTATAGATGAACGAGTTAAGATTTATTTTTTAGAATTCTTTTTTTTTTCATTCAATTTTTAGAATAGTTCTTGTAGTTTTGGATATTCCTTTTCAAAATCTTATAATTAGAAAGCTTTTGAAGCAGCTTTCACAGTAAATTTCGAAGTAGACTTTTTGTCGTTGTCGATGCTATGTAGATAAGCATCGAAGACAAAATCTTGAATGACATAGGAAACTAGGATAACTTTTGCAATAAAAAACAATTTTTGAAAAGCTAAAATTGTCAAAGACCACACGTATGGACAACATTTTTTCAGCAATTATGTACAACAATAATTCGATAAAATTGAAGCACCTTTTATGTCCATGTCTTTACCTTAACTTAAGAGGCGAAGAAAAGATGGCTGCAACACTGTATATACAAAAAGTTTTTGATTTTTAAACATAAATTACATGAAGTATGAAGCCAAACAATCGCCTTTAATCTCATTCACTTACAGATTTTAATTTATCCTTTTATGGAAAAAATGTTACAGCCTTTTGGTTGTTTTAACCCTTTTATGGTGGAAGGAGGGAAAAAGGTCGTCACTATCTCCCGGTTTGGAGTTTTTCTCAGAACAACTCTTTCACATGAAGACTTGAGAAGACTAAACTGAGATGGGATTAAGAACGTCCAAATTTTTGTGAATTATTTTATAACGGAATTCTATCTTTTAATTATGCTGTATAATTTTTCTAATTTTCACTATAGTAAAAGCTTCAAATTTACACAGAACTAGTTGATGACCCGCCTTTCGGACGAGTTTTTTCTTTTTCTATTATTATATATTTAAGTCACATAAGTTGAAGTGAAGATTATTTTGAATTACATCGAAACTGGTAATAGTATAAATTGTTCCTTATTTCAATTGTTTACATGACTGTATAAGTATCATAAGAAAAATTATTAAAGATTATATCGTCTAAATTTATAAATTAGTTGTGCATAAACTGCAGGAAATCTATAATATCTTCTCATTGAGGAGTTCACCTGCAACCACATGTTGAGAAATTTTACCAACTTTCAAGTGGGAAAAAATCAGAAAACTTTACCATTTAGATCTCTTATTTTTTCCTATAGCAAAATAACTACAATAATTTCATCTTTCATGTATCTATTTTGAGTGAAATTGTTAATAGCACATTCTTCTCCTACTACAACCGTAATATTATGGGAAAATATAACATCTATCATCTCTTCATTCTCTACATAATTACACGGTTTAATACAAAAACTCACTACCTCTTCTTCAGTTTTTATATTGAAGTGAATTATGATTACTGTTGGAGGTGGATCTGAGATCCTATTTCGGTCCACGGGAAACAATGGACAAAATGCTAAGTATTGAACTCCGTAAGAATATCGAAGTCTCAACTCGGATATTCTTATCAACTCGGAAGAATTCTTTCTCGGAAGCACGCTGAAGCTTGAAGGAAGTCGAGCGACACGTCAGTAAGCAAAGAAATAGAAATTTTCCTATTCCGGCATGGAAAATTTCCAAAAATCTAGCAAGAATCTTCTATATACGATCTTATCTAGAAATTTGTATATTTTCCTTTATTCAATCTACTTTGCAACTGCCTCTATGATCTATAAATAGAGGAGCGGATCCCTCAAAAAAGGTTTGGCTTTTTGACACACACACCAAGCTAATAAACTATACTCGGCAATCATCTTTTTCTTTGCAATACACTTCTTTTCTTCAAAACTCTCAAGAATCCTTGCCCAATTTTTTTCTCTTTTATCAGAATTTCGGATTTAGCCCTTTGTGCTAGAACCAGTTTGAACAATTACCTCTCTCATTTTTTATTGTCTACATATTTTCATATTTATTATTTTTTGAAAAGATGAAATAGTTTAAATATCTAAAAACTTAAAGAAAAAATTTACAATATTTTTTAATAAACATTTCAAAAAAAAATTAAATTGAAGTAATCATGAGATAAATGTTTTCGTGGCTATTAGGAAATTTTTTTACATTTCTAGTATATATATACTTAACTATATATAAGTGTTGTATTTTTTGATAGTTATATATTTTATGGCATTAATGAATTCTTAATAGATTATTAGAGATTAGATATAAAATTTAAATATTTGAATAATTTAAGTTTTATTCTATTTTTTCACAAAATTATATAATATAAAAGCAAGGTTAGTTTCTCTCCATGTGACAACTCACTTTTTTGAGAGTTTATGGTGATGACACATCAGCTACTATCTTTAATTTAAACTACCAATCAGATTAAAACAATAATACACATCATTAAGCTTTATTTTTTCCTAAGCTTCTACAAATTAACAATTAAAACAGCTCAGAAAACAATCCCAAAACAAACTCCCCCTCTTAAAAGAATATATGGTTTACGAGAATTCATGGTTTAGGAAAAATTAATCTCTGTTTGAAATTTCCTACTCAATCTACTTTAACAATCAAATTTAAATTGAAGTATCCTAAAGTTTCTTGTTTGTTTACGCAATAGAATCTTGTTTAAGAGACAGTTGCATGCTTATAATTCTGGGATGGTATTGTGGGAGATGGTAACAAAGAGATGGAGGAGGAAATGTTTCCTTTATAAGTTGGAGATAAATGAAGTTTATAAGATTTTTGAAAATGATGAAGAAGATCCCAAAAAGAAATTGTTGTTGTCTTCTCTTGAATTTGAGTTTGTTATGAATTATAGGATGTTTGATGAAATAAGTTTTGGTTTATAAACTATGATTAAAGTTTGAGATTTTAACTCTACAAGTAGTACATATTCTGAAATGGATTCCTTTTTTTTCCACATATGGTAGCTATGCAACAATGAACTAATCCTAGAAGCTAAAATGTTTAAAGGATGTAAGTGTTTCATGTTGGTTTAGAAGCATAAAACTCTAGGTAATAGTATGTGTTATTTAGTAAAGCTCAATTCATAAATGTGAGGGTTACCTTGAAAATTCGTTTGATTTTGGTTTACCATCTTTTTGATTAAAAAAAAGAAAAAAAAAAAAAACTAAGAAGCAATTTAGATGAACCATTGAGAACCATTGAGAAGATAAATTGAATGGTAGATAAAAATCTAAAGATAATATGACATTTTTTTTACTTTTTTTTAACATATATATTGTATTAATTTATCAACCCAAGAAGCAGGTATGTTGTTTACAAAAGCACAATTTCGAGATAAATTTCGAACACTTTAAGCTTACCAATCCGCCTTCCTATTGAGACTTCGCGGCATATGATGAAGAGAGAAGATGTGGAAGAGGGTTCTAAGTCTATCAAAGTCTTCTAGGTATTGAGAGAACGCAGGCCACTCAGCTGGGTTTGCCACCATGTTCAAAATCTCTACACAATATGTGGCACATTGAACTTCTGTAATGTCGAACTCCAAAAGAGACTCCATAGCCCAGAGTAACGCTTCAAATTAGGTATGAAGAGGGGATAAGCAACGGAGCACACCCTTAGCACCCATATTGGCTTCTCCTGGAGAATCTGAAAAACAATACAACCTGTAAAATTTGGTTGGACATATAAATTTTTGCTTAAGACCTCTCTCTCACTTTCTTCTGGAACTATAAACCTTTCATTTGCCTCAGACTCGATAACCTGTAAAATATCCCTGGGATCTCTATCTAAATTACCAACGACCTTACCATTTCTTGACTTCTAAATGTTCCATAAAATCCATGGATAACTCCTAAATTCCTCAAAATCTGGCAGTCTCCAAAAAAGATAGTAAAGGTTTGTAAAAATAGCTGAATTTGGGAAAATGCCTATCCCAAAAGGAATATTTGATAGTGCCCAAATTTGTAAGGCCGGAGGACACTCAAATAGAGTATGGTTAATAGTCTCTTTCTCTGCTTCACACCTTGCGCATCGTGTATCACATCTAATACCTCTATTAGAGAAGCTTTCTTTAACTGCTAGACAACTTGATGCCACTTGCCATAGAAAATGCCTAACTTTAGGCAGACAAGCTAATTTTCAACTATTTGCCTGAATTTCTTTAATCGTAGGACCATATCGAACACTATTTATATTCCCAATTGAGCTCTCTACCATATAAACAGATTTGACAGAGTATATACCAGATTTGTTATAATACCAACCAAAATAATCCGATTTCTCCACATATAGGAGTCGGATACCTAAAATAAAGGGGATGTCCCTTGCATCAACTAATTTTTTAATAAGTGGAATTCTCCAAGACTTTTTATTACCATCTATTAATTTATCCACGGTAAGATCAGGATAAATATTCGGTTCCCTCACATTAGCAGGTCTTGGTACCAATCCTGGTATCCAAGGGTCATGCCATACATATGTTGTTTTTCCATTACCAATCCTCTTTATAAGTCTTTTACTCACCAAGGCTCTGGCTGAAATTATACTTCTCCACCTGTATGATGGAGAATAATTTCTAGAAGGTATTAAAGGATTTGAATCCTTAAAATATCTTCCTTTAAAAATTCTCAAAAATAAAGAATCAGGAAAATCTAAAAGTCTCCAAAGGTTCTTGGCTAACAAAGCCGAGTTGAATTCTTCTATCGATCTAAAACCTAAACCTCCCTTACATTTGCTTTTGCATAAAGTCTCCCATTTCTTCCAATGCATTCCTTTGGATTCATTACTATTCTTCCAACAAAAGTCTGCTATAGCACTATTCAAAGACTGAATTATCGATTTTGGAAGTCTATAACATGACATCACATAGGTAGGGACTGATTTTATTAGAACCTCCTTTCCCCCTTTAGAAAGAAACTTCGCTGACCAACTAGAAATTCTCTAAGGAAAAAATCTTTGTCTTAGCACCTCCAAGACTCTCTGACAGTCCAAGATAAGTACCCATGCCACCTATAGTCGAAATAATCAAGATATTTTGGATCTCAATTTTATCCTCTTCTTTAACCGAATGGGAAAATTGGATAGACGATTTTGGATCTCAATTTTTTTTACTTTTCTTTAAAAAGATTTTTAAATATTTTTTCCGTCACTTATTTTTTCATAAATTTTTCTAGATCAAACATATACCGTGGCATAGCGCGTGTACTTATTTAGTTATTTTTAATTTAAATATTTGGATATTTTTGTAGTTAAAAGTTATTTTAATTATTTAAAATATTTTCAAATATGATATTAATGATTACATATTTTTTTTAAATGGTATCAATGTTATTTATTACATATACTAGGAACCGAATCCGCACGCTGCTGCGTGGATACTCAAATGTATTTTTAAAAAATTGTATGAAATTATTTTAAATATTATGAATTTTTAACTTATATTATTAGATAATACAACTAATTTGGCTGTTAATAGTTATCAATTCCTTAATTATCTAAAATTTGATAAATAATAAAATTGTACCAACATAACAAACAAAAATAAATTTACAAAGAAATTTATTATAAATTTTAAATTGTATCTTTAACAAAAAATTACCATAAAGATTAAAGATAGTTAGAATTTTTTAAAATATTAGTAACTTCTAGTTGATGTAAGGGAGAATTTCAAAAATATCCTTTTGACATGCTTTTTTTCAAAACATACCATTTCTTTTGGAAATTGAGAAAGAGAAATAGGCATGAGGGGGCATCTTTTGAAAAGGAGCGTATCAAAAAAGGTATTTATTAAAATTTCTCTTGATGTGATGGATGTAATTATGATTATATCTTATATTCTCGTATGTGTAAAAGTTAAATAATACAAAAGTTAACAGTAAATAACCATTATTCCACATAAAAATATAAGTTTCTAAGATATAATAAAAAGATGCTTTAAGAAATAATATTCTAATTTAAAAATATAAATTACACACAAGATAATAAAGAGACATAACTATACATGAATAGACATAATAAATAAACACATCTTTAAAAACAGGACCAAATATAAATTTTAAATTATACTTTAACTGAAAATATTCAACTTTATAAATATAAGAAATATTACTTAGAATTTTTTGAATATGATGAAAATTTGACTTATTATAAAATAATTTACATAAAAGAAAAAAAAACTACTTTCTACGTAGTTACTAAGGGAAAATATACAATTGATAAGTTAAAAAATACTGAAAAATGAGAGAATAATTGGTTTGCAACTGTAAAGGTGATTTATGAGAGAAAATAATATAAAAATATGTTTTTTTTCAATTCTTCTTCTTATTTATAAAATTTTCTATTAAATTTGTGATATTATTTATACTTAGGCATGTTCTTTTCATAATCGCTGAGCGACTCAAAAATACAACTAAATTAAAATCCAACTATTTGATAAGTAACACAAATCACGTGATCAAAGTAGTTGCAACAGTGATTATAAGAGTCGTTGTTTCTTGAAGCGACTATAAGCGATACTAGTAGTGATTGTTAAATTGATCGCAGCGACCACTTATTTTATTTTCCGTCATTATTTTATTTTTGGTGATATGTAAATTTTGGTCGCTAAAAGTGGTCGCAGCAATCGGTTTTAGAACATGGCTATTGTCTAGAATAACTTCTATAAAATGAAAAGAAAAACAAAATAACTAACTTCTAAGTAGTTATGAGTGAAAAGACACAAACCTATGAAAATATAAAGATACCAGTAATTTGACTAATAAAAAAAATTCAGTGGTTTTAAAATTATGTTCTACTTTGACATAAAAAAAATTAGGCATTTACAGTTACATAATGGTTAAGCAATTAAAAAAATTGTTGTTGTTATGAAAAAAGTAAATATTGAAAAGGGGTAATTCAATTTGTAAATATTTTCTTAATAAAGGGTTTTCTATATATATGAAATTGAATCAACAAAATTTTGGTGGAATCTATATTGTTTAGTACCATATAACAAATAAGAATACATAATTTGATTTGTTAAATATAATAATTATAGAGGGAAAACTATTAATAAATTTAATTTCTTTCAAAATTGTGAAGGTTCTTATATATTATTTCTTTTGTAAGAAGTTGATAATAATAATAATAATAACTATATTTGATTTTGATTATTATTTAATTGAATAGTATACTTCCAATTTATTATTTATCATTTTTAATATGTTTTCATAATATGCAATTTATTATTTTTATCAGCTAAAACTCAATTTATATGAATTCATCAAATCTCAAACAAAATTAATAACTAAATTTTTAATTTTTTAAGGGATATAAATATATTTTAAAAGGTGTTATCATTTCTTAAATACATGTGTCTCATAATGAAAAATTGTAATGAAAAGACACAACCGTAAGAACCTTCTTGATATGAATTTATCAAATCCTAAAACAAAATCAATAACTAAATTTCAAATTCTGAAGAGATAGAATTTAATTTCTTTCAAAATTGGGAAGGTTCTTATATTATTTCTTTTGTAAGAAGTTAATAATAATAATAATAACTATATTTGATTTTGATCATGATTATTATTTAAGTGAATAGTATACTTGCAATCTATTATTTATCATTTTTAATATATTTTCATAATATGTGATTTATTATTTTTATCAGGTAAAACCCAATTTATATGAATTCATCAATTCCCAAACAAAATTGATAACTAAATTTTTAATTTTTTATGGGATATAAATAGATTCTAAAAGGTGTTATCATTTCTTAAATAAATGTGTCTAATAATGAAAAATTGTAATGAAAAGACACAACCTTAGGGACCTTCTTGACATAAATTCATCAAATCCTAAAACAAAATCAATAACTAAATTTTAAATTCGGAAGAGATTGAAAACTCACACTCACTAAAAGACAATTGTGAATTCATCAAAACCAATTCCAATTATTCCAAAAGATCTAATTAAAAAGATGTAACTTGCATTTCGCCATAATTATATAATTACAATACAAGGCATGACTAAAGTAAAATGAAACAAAACTTGAAAAGTTTTTTGAAAAGAAAAAATTATGAATGATAATATTATATTTTTTACTTATTTTAAAATGATAAAATTTTGTGAAATAAGTATTAAGGATTGAATATCCATATTCACTACAAAATACAATTGTTAATTAGTAAACCAATTGCAAAAACATGTTTCTAAAGTGGATATAAATAGGTATCAAATGGTGTGATTGAAAAGATGTACGGAAAAGTCACAATTGTATAATAGAGGGACACAATCGTAGATCGTATTTATTCAGTAAAATATATTTATTGTAAAATGAAAAAGTTACAAACAAAGATACACAACTGTAGATAGTATTTATTGAGATTTTTATTATAGATAGATTAGTAAATCACTAAAGATTAAATATTAGAAAGAATAAGGGGGTGTATTGAAACTAAAATTTTAGATGATTTTGGTTTTTTTTTAGAAATCACTTGTTATTGAATATATGATTTCTAAATCACTTCACAAATCATGTGTTATTGAACTTGAGATTTCAACAAAATCACTTGAAATAATACACAGTCTCTTGTTATTCAATTGGTAGTTCATCAAAATCATATGAAATCTCTTGACATTCAAAAGTTAACATTTTTTTAATAAAAAATATAATAACTTGATTTAGGGAGATTTTCATTACATTTTAGTTCAAAAAATAAATCTCAAAACACCACCATCTAAAGTGTGATTTCACATTAAAAAAAACCTCCACTCTAGTTACACGAAATTAGAGCTCACAAAAAATAAATAACAGAGAATCAGTTGAATGCCACACCGAATAATAATATAGTTTATGGCCTTTCTCTGTTGATGACTTCACATTCTCTTCATTGGTAATCAAAACTTCTTCTTTCTTTTTAAGTGTTTTTTTTTCTGCAGCTCAAGTATTTATCTTTACGAGTTGCTTCTTCCTGTCCATTAATGTTTGCTTCTTTGTAATGGAGGTTGCTTTATTCCTGAAGCTTTTGAGTCAAAGTGATAGTTTTGAATGTAAGATCTTCGTTTTTGGTTGCTTCTCTCAGTTTTTCAATTTCGTCATTCTGAGTTGCTTGCTTGTTTTGGGAGTCAAGTTCCTATTTTCCAAAAGTACTTCATTGTTTGTGCAGCTTTTAGAGAAAATCAATAGAAGATTGATGAGTGTTTTGATTCCTCCGATCAAGCGCATACATATTGCAAAAACAGCAATAACAATGGATTAGTTTTAGATTCTAATTGGGTTGATGGATTGAATCAAAAGAAATCCATCATTTTACACCGGAATATTGATTCACCTAATGGATTGAACTTGAGTAAGAAGACGAATAAGAGCTTTGAGAACTGTGATTTTCTCCTTCTTCCATATGATGGGATTGATCTCAGACAAAACAGATACATTATTACAATGTTACTGAAGACAGGGTTCAACGAATAGAATACACATAGATGAAAATCATGGTATGTAAATGATGAATACCATGTGTTCGACATTACGGTTAAAATCATGGTCTCTGTAGTTGTTATGCCATTTCAAGACACATGAAATCGTACACAATCTCACACTAATATATATTTAATAATATACAATCTTCTAAAATCACCATATAATTATTTTTATAAAAAATAAAAAATCAGTCTAAATCTTTCCAAATGTCCTGAAAACTCACTCAAATGTTTTACAATCTATCAAAGTCTAAATCCTATCAAATCTCTCAAAATTCTTCTTTTAATACACCCTCCTAAATGTATAGGATGAGGGTTGATGATGTGGCATCATTAGAAAAGAGTATGATTTAACTTTATAGATATAGATTCCAAATGATTCACTATCCGTCGAGAATAGTAGTAGAAGTCATGCAACGTTGTCACAAATATAGAACGGTAAATTTAGTTTTGATGTTGTCTGGAATTCCAAACGTATTTGTTGCGGTTCCAACAGTTAAAAATATGTGTTAAACATTGCAACGGTTTTGTTACAAATCACGATAATTTAGACTGATGGATTCATCCCTAATGATTTCATTAAAAAAATTTGCCCCTTTGCTTATTTTTCTCTCACCAAACTGTTATTGCTTTGTATGTTTTTAGGCAATTGATGATGGTAACTATTTCTGGTCGTGGATGGATATATCCTTTTGTGATCCCAATACAGATTTATTAACTGAAGAATATGTTATGGGGTGATGCAATTTATAGAATTCGCATCAAATCAACTGGTAACCGCTAAAATCAACAAATTATATTGCTCTTATTCTAAATGCATTAATTGTAGGCTAAAGTCAGTTTCCTAAGTGTGTAATCATTTATATATCACTTGATGTATGCCTAGTATAAGATTTGGTATATGAACAGCGAGAGTGAGGAAATAGGCGTAAGTAGAACTCATAGCAAACATACTAATACTCCTACTTTAGGTGAACCTTCAGTGGATATTGTAGAACTGTTAGGTTGTGGGACAAGGCGAATGGTTTATGATTCTTTTTTGAGGAAATGATTGGTGTTATTTCATATGAGAAGGAGCAGAGAAACTATATGCGGAAGACAAAAAGGATTTTGACATGCTTGATGCATCTAAGCTCCCATTGTATGCGGGATGTAAAGAAGGACATTGTTATCTTCTGCACATGTCTGATGACTTTGAAGACATATTTTAATTTGGTAGAAGATTGTGTTGATGCAATAGCAGCATTCGTCATGGATATGTTACCAAAGAATAATATTGTACCATCTTCGTACTATGAAGTCTATAAACAAATATCAAGACTTTGGTTACTATACCAGATGATTGACGTTGTCGTCATGCCCGATATCAAGATACAAGCAGGTGAACTAAGGTGCCATATCAGAAGATGTGGTATTGACAACTTGCAGATTAGTTGTAAAAATTATATCAGAGAAGTGCAACATCGATGCTATGGCATGCCGAATGTCAGCAAGGTGTTTAATTAAAACATCCATCAGAAGCAAAAGCATGATTCATTTTTGGAGGGTGTATCCAGCATTAGAAGCAGAGTCACGTAATGTGTACTTTGGCCTATATGTAGATGGATTTAATTTAATCATTTTGGTAAACACGGTATGCAATACTCTCGGACCAATTATGGTTACACCGTATAACTTATGAGAAAAAAAATTTTGTTCTTAATTATTTTGTTTTCTAATCCTAATCATCCAAGCTTTATTCTCAAAATTTTTTTGCAGCCATTGATATATGAGTTGAAATTACTATAGGGTCAGAGTTTTGAAGCATATGATGTTTTCCATGGAGAGAACTTCACTTGAAGGCTGTAGTTATGTGGACTTTAAACAATTTTCTTGCATACAGTATGCGTTTGGGTTGGACAATCCATGGGGTCTATCTTGGTCATGCCCATACATAGAAGAGTGCTTAGGTCATGAATTCATTTGAATATAAGCCGGTAACAAAATTTAAACATAATCGAACCGTTCTTTTGTGTTGTTATGTTTTAGTTGAATAAACTCATTCTCATTAATTTGGGAAAGTTTGTTACAGAGAAGCTTTATACAGATAAGTATAAAGCTGGTTTACACTAAACCAGAAGCTAATCACATTGGTTTACTAAACCGTAAACTATATACATTAACAGTCCCCCTCAAGATGGGCAAAAATGTTAAGAAGACCCATCTTGCTAACCAACTTCCTGAACACAGCTGGATATAAAGGCTTAGTAAAAGGATCAGCAAGTTGATGTTCAGACTTGACATGAAGAAGCTTAAAGAAACCTGCAACGAGCCGTTCACGAACACTATGACAATCAGATTCAATATGCTTGGTTCGTTCATGAAAAACAGAGTTGTTTGAGATGTGAATGGCAGCTGTATTGTCACAGAACAGAACAGTGGGTTTGGATAATGGAATGTAGAGCTCCTGAAGGAATTGAGTTAGCCAAAGCAACTCAGCAGAAGCAGTGCTGAGACTTCGATACTCTACTTCAGCAGAAGATTTGGAAACAACCTGCTGTTTCTTCGACTTCCAAGAGATGAGGGATGTACCAAGAAAAGCACAAAAACCAGAGGTAGACCGGCGTGTATCCAAGCAAGAAGCCCAATCAGCATCAGCAAATACCTGAAGATGAAGATCAGCACTAGAAGAATAGAAAAGTCCCTGTCCAATGGTGCCTTTAAGATAGTGTAAAATCTTATGAGCAGCAGTCAAATGAGCAGTGCGAGGAGCTTTGGAGAATTGGCTAAGCTTGTTCACAGCAAAGGTAATATCAGGTCGTGTAATCTGAAGATACATGAGACGACCAATAAGTCTTCTGGAAGACTTAGAATCAATCAAGTCACCACCAGAGTCCTTAGAGAGCTGAAGACTCGGATCCATGGGAATAGGAGATGGACGACAAGCAAGTAAACCAGTCTCATCAAGAAGATCCAGAGTGTATTTTCGCTGACTGATGTGAATCNGTATTTCCGCTGACTGATGTGAATACCTGCAGAAGAACGAGCAATTTCCAGGCCAAGAAAGTACTTGAGAGGACCAAGATCACGCAGCTTGAAGTGAGAGTGGAGTTGAGATTTCAACAAGGTAACCTCTGTATCATTGTTGCTGGCTATGATGATATCATCAACATAAACTAACACACACAAAAACAACCTATCAGTAACTTTGAGAAAACAAGTGTGATCAGAATGAGATTGAGTGAAACCAAGGGCAGTGAGTGTAGTGGAANTGGGATTGAGTGAAACCAAGGGCAGTGAGTGTAGTGGAAAACTTGAGAAACCATTGACGAGATGCTTGCTTGAGACCATACAGTGACTTCCTCAATTTGCAGACAGCATTGGATGGTAAATTGTCCCCCTTTCTTGAGCAATATCCGGGAGGTAGCTTCATATAGATCTCTTCATCCAAGTTGCCATTAAGAAAAGCATTGGAGATATCAAGTT
>OVAX01001582.1:0-42407 GCA_900406405.1 Lepidium africanum | reverse complement strand
AGGAAGGAGAAGAAGAAGAAAAAAGAAAAGGTCTGCTCATCGTCGTCTCCGCCTCGTCTCCACAAACCATGTTTTTTTTTTTTTTAATTTCGGCCAATCAGAATTGACCAACAAGGCAGCTCTTATTTTCAGTTTTGGGTTCCAAAGTATCTTATTTAAGATACGTATCCTCTTTCATTAAATTGTTTTCAATTAAATTTTGTATTTAATTCTCTATGAAACCCATTAAGATCTCTACTAGAGACTCTAGTGGAGATGGTCTTAGAAGTAGGCGGAAAAAATGAAACTTTCGTGATACGAGAGCTCTTCTTACTAGGTTTCAAA
The DNA here is from genome assembly GCA_900406405.1 of Lepidium africanum. NCBI lineage: Eukaryota > Viridiplantae > Streptophyta > Magnoliopsida > Brassicales > Brassicaceae > Lepidium > Lepidium africanum. The sequence goes on along the minus strand of OVAX01001582.1, from coordinate 42,083 downwards.
GACTCTAAGGATTCTAAGGGTTTTTGTTTTGTTTCTTTTATTTTACGGAAGAAATATTGCTTTACTACCTCAAGTTTTAACCTAATCGCTGTTGGTGAGTTTTTTCTCATCTCTATTTGTGCGGTGTTTCATGTTAACAATGCTTACTATGATCAGTTCAGCTATGGAAAACATGTCTATGGAAGACAATAAACCGTTTAAACTGAAGAAATTGTCTAAGATCTCTGTGGCGAAACGGAACAAGTGCAGTCTGATGGGACGACTTCTCAATCCCGTTTTTTCAGAAGATGCCGAGTTTCATTCATGATATGTCGCGCCTATGGAGAGTGTATGATTGCTGTAGAGGTTATGCTTTATCAGAGGATCGTTTTCAGTTCATCTTTGATCATGAAGTTGATCTTCAAGCGGTGTTGGATGCTGGTGTTTGGACCTATGAAGATTGGTCAATTGTCATGGAACGATGGGATGAAAAGCAATCGGAATTCTACTTACAGTTGATTCCGATTTGGGTTCGAATGCGAAACATTCCCTTAGTGTGCTATGACTCTGATGTACTGTGTAAGATTGCTGGTTTTTTGGGACAGGTTACAGATCTATATTTCGATCCTAAAAAACCTCAAAGTAAAGGTTTTATTCGTGCAAGAGTTATGTTTAACATCTTAAGAGCACTGAAGAATGAAAAAGAGTTTGAATTACCCGATGGTGAGGTAATTAAGATTGGCTTTGAGTATGAAAGAATCCGAAAACGTTGCTTTAATTGTCGATGTTTGGATCATGTCAAACCTTGTTGTCCTCTTCTCTCTCATAACCAGCACAGTAGTGCTACAGTAGAGAAAAAAGTGGTGAGGGATCCTATTAAGTAGACCTTACAAGAAGGGGATCCATTGTATGGAGTCATAACAGAAAGTGATGTGTGCATTGATGAAGTGACAGGGAAACCAAAAATTGTTGATGATGTCCTGGACGTAATACGCAATTACCTGTCTGTTGTTGATGAATCGGAAAAAAAGGCGAGACAACTAAAATTATGCAGATTAGTATGGAATTTGGAAGATGATAATAATGATATTTGCAGAACGTTGAGACTTAAAGCTCCTGTTAACATCACTACTGGATTTGACAAGGGCAAAAGACATGTGTTTGACTTCTCAACGAAATCAGTAGCAAATAAAGGACAAGTGAAGTTGCTCACAGACTCTTTCAAGGTGGCTCACAATAAAGTTCTCCATTCGATGATTGGGACTGAACCAACAGTTGTAGAGTAGGCCCTGATGGTTTGATCCTTCCCATCCTAAAATTCAGAAGAGGCCAAGGAAATGGCGAAGACAACAAAACAAGAAGAAGATGATTCATGTTTACAGAGAGAAACCAAAGTCTCTTCTAAACTAGGAAACTACTACTAAACATAAATCTCTGGTGGATGATGCTGACCCAGCTGCCTCCGAAACAGCAAAATGAAGAAAAACTACGGTGGTTCCAGAGGAGGAACCGCTGGAAGCAAGATAAGCCTTATGAGTTGGAATTGTCAAGGCTTAGGGAACACCTTGACAATTCATATGCTTCGGGAAATGAGACATACTCATTTTCCCGATATGTTGTTCATCATGGAGACTAAAAATTCCACATGTTACGTTATAAAGTTACAAGAATCACTTGGTTATGATAAGGCTCACATCATGGATCCAATTGGATTAAGTGGAGGACTACCATTATTTTGGAAATCTTCTTATAATGTTGTTGTTCTTCAATCTAATAAGCACATTATTGATGTTCAAGTCAACGTGGGTTCTTTGGTTTTTTACATTTCTTTTGTTTACAGTGCTCTGGACAGAAGTTCTAGACAAGGTGTATGGGACGAATTGGTTGACATTGGATGCAATCGTTTGGATGCTTGGTGTGTTGTTGGGGACCTAAATGAGATAGCTAACAATTCTGAAAAACTAGGTGGACCACAACGTCCAAAAGCTTCTTTTACCCTTTTAAGAAATATGATCACTGATTGTAGTCTTCGAGAGCTTCCACATCTTGGAAATAGCTTTTCGTGGTTGGGAAAAAAAGAACAATATGATTATTCAATCCAAGCTTGATAAAGCATTATGTAATACTGCATGGTTACAATTCTGGCCATCGATTATGGCAGAATATTTACTGAGAATAGGCTCGGATCATAAGCCAATATTGGTCAGGTACATTCGACAAGATCATATTAGAAAAGATCGATTTATTTTTGATAAAAGATGGCTAACAAAACCAGAGGTTCGCCATGTGATTATTTCCAGTTGGCAGAGAAGTCATGTTAATTCTAATATTTCACTATTGGATAAGTTGGTTCTTTGTCGAAGAGATTTGTCTAATTGGAAAAGAGGATCCAGGTGTAATTCTCAGAAGAGAATTGTTTCTCCAAAGGAAAAATTGGAGACAGAGGAAAGAAGGAATTTCCCTAACTGGAATACAATTCAGAACTTGAAAATGGATTTTTCCAATGCTTATATCGAAGAAGAACAATTTTGGAAACAGAAATGTTGAGAATCTTGGTTGAAAGAAGGTGATAGGAACATGAAATTCTTCCATGGTTGTGTTCAACAACGACGAGGACAAAATTTGATTGTTTCTCTCGTTAATGACAAGGGTGATGAATAATTTGTTGAAGCATCTAAAGGGGAGATAGCGGTATCCTATTACCATAACCTATTCACATCTGCATGTCCTGATACCGAGACAAAATTTCTTGATGGTATGCTTCCAAGGGTAACATCGGTAATGAACGAAAATCTTACTAAACCGGTTACATCGTAAGAGATCAAAGTGGCTGCTTTTAGCATTAAAAGTCATAAGGCTCCATGTGCTGATAGAAAGACTGGAGCTTTTTTCCAATCATATTGGGATATTATCGGTGATCAAGTCACCAAAGAGGTTAAAGGCTTTTTTGAATCGGGTCTCATCCCTAGGGACTAGAATTACACACATCTCTGTCTTCTCTTGAAAAAGCAAAACCCAAGACAAATGACAAATTTAAGACCAATATACTTGTGCTCTGTGGCTTAAAAGATTTTCTCTCGGGTGCTTAGCAATCGTCTCAAAGTACGTCTTCCATCTTTAGTCTCGAAAGAACAAGGTGCTTTTGTGGGAGGGAGGTTAATCTCGGATAACATCATCATCGCCCATGAGATGATACATGCCCTCTTCACGGTTCAGAAGTGTAACAAGGATTATATGGTCATTAAAACCGATATGTCTAAGGCCTATGACAGAGTTGAATGGTCCTTTGTGAGATAGGTGTTAACCAAAATTGGTTTTCATCCGATATGGATATCTTGGGTGATGGAATGTATTTCATCGGTAACTAACACGGTGCTCCTTAATGGTGTCTCTCATGGGTTTATAAAGCCTAACAAAGGTATTCGACAAGGAGATCCCCTCTCACATTTTTTATTCATTCTTTGTGCTGAAGGTCTTAGTCATATGATGAAGAAAGGTACGAGTGAGGGTCACTTATCAGGCATGAAAATTGCAAATGATGCTCCTCCAATCCAACAACTTTTGTTTGCTGACAATAGTGTATTCATTTGTCGAGCTACGTTGCATAAGAGTACTCAATTATTGTGGTGTTTAAAGCTTTATTGTGAGGCGTCTGGCCAAGTTTTAAACTTTGAAAAATCTGCTGTTACTTAGGGTAGTAAGATGGACCCTATTACTCGTAGGTTGCTAGGTCTATAACTTGGTATCACCAATGTCGGAGGTGATGGTAAGTATCTAGGTATTCATGAGAGCCTAAACAGATCAAAAAGAGACATCCTTGCCTTTATTACTGACCGATTAAAAGGAAGATTAAGTGGGTGGTTTGCAAAATTGCTCTCTTTTGGTGGGAAGAAAGTCCTTATTAAGTCGGTTGCACTTTCACTCTTGGTGTATACTATGTCTTGTTTTAGGCTAACAAAGCACCAATGTAAGAAACTCACCAGTGCAATCACAAGCTTTTGGTGGAACATGGACAAAAATAAGAAAAAGGTACATTGGGTGTCATGGTCTAAGATGTGCAAATCGAAAAATGATGGAGGTTTGAGTTTCAAAGATATTGGAGTCTTCAATCAAAGCCTTCTCGCAAAGAAAGCTTAGCGTTTATTACATGATCCTACCTCTTAAATTGCACAATTATATAGAGCTAAATACTACCCGAATGGTGATATGTTGAATGTAAAAGTTGGGACTAGACCTTCCTATCCTTGGCGCAACATATGCTTTGGGAGAGATTTGCTTAATCGTGGTTTAATAAAAACTATTGGAGAATGGGAAAACACGCTTGCGTGGTTAGAGAAATGGGTATCAGATGAGGTTCCATGAAGGCCTATTAATAAAGAGCCGACGATTGATCTCAACCTCAAGGTTAAAGACTTAATCTCGTATGATGGCAGTTGGGATTCATCAAAGTTACATGCCTTTTTTCCGCCTATGGAGGTGACTCGTATCTCAGCATTTCCACCTCTTAAAGAGGTGCATAACGCATGGTGTTGGGAATTTACTAAGGATGGGACCTTCTCTGTACAAAGTGGAACATGGTTAGCTTCTCAACCACAAAATTTAGGGATCTTGTACCGGAACATACTGTGAAGGTGAATAAAGTCAAGCAGCGAATTTGGCGAATTGAGACAGCGCCAAAGATTAAATTCTTCTTGTCGAGGGCTTTATTGGATGCTCTTGCTGTTGCAAATTGCCTATCTTCTCACGACATTCCTGTTAACCCAATTTGCTTGGTATGTCATCAAGGTTCGAAATCCATTAAACATGTTCTGTTTGATTGTGTGGTAGCAAAATAGGTGTGGTGTAAGGCTGGCTTTCCATGCTTATATAACATACCAAACAAGGATTTGATTCAAACCATGGAATGTTTCCTGAATGTTTTATCTTGTCATGGAAGTATTAACCCTTTGTCTCAAGCTTTGTCATGGATTATTTGGGAGATATGGAAGCAAAGAAAAGGTACAATTTTGGCTAATAAACCAAGTGATTCAGACATACTACTTTCCAAAGCTGCGGATGCTGCTAAGGAATGGAAGCATGTGAATACACGTTTACAACGAGATCATATGTTCCCTCGAGTCTAGTTTGCTGCTTCATTATCGTTTAAGCCGAAGAGCGGTATATTGAAATGTGATGTCCAGATGTCCTGGGTCAAACCTCCTGGTTTGTGTGGGTTAGCGCGGATTAGTAGGGATGCTTCTAGCCCTGTGATTCACCATGCCAGAGATGCTCTACTACAGACTTTGTCTCGATTATTAGCTGATTGGCAAGCTGTACTTTAGACAATGCAAAGTGTCTTGGATTTATGATATTCGAATGTGGAGATTTAGACAGAAAACAAGAGTCTTTTCGAGGCTGTTGCTTATCTCTCACGCTGGCCAAAATATAATGCAGTTTTACTAATGTTTCAATGCCTTCATCTCAGTTTAGGTCGTGTGTGGTGATGCTATCTTCCTTCAAGGCAAACACTGTGACTTGGAAAAATTGCAAGAAGTGTCATTATTGATGGAAGGTACAACTCCTACCTAACCCTTAGTGCTCCTCCTTGGCTAGCTTCGACCTTGGCGTTGGATTGTGCCAATTCGTAGTCTGTTATTTGAGCTTTTCGTCCCTTTCTTATGTTGAAAGTATTTTTGTTATTTTTGAACTCTATTGTTGGTCTTCACCAACACTTTATTATTTTATCAGATGACAAAAAAAAACTAATATACTAACTAAATATTTGTTGTCTTATGCATTCTGGTTAAGGTGTTACAAAATCAGGTACCAACATGCCAAAGGTTCCAAAAATCCACCCAATTCTAACTAAAATACTCATCCAACTGGGAGAGGAAATTGGAAACAAAATCTCTTGAAACATAGAGAGCTAAATCCTAAACCCAAATAAGATTGGGCCTTCTAGAACTAATTGAGGCCCAGGAAACATGGAGCTCACAATATGTTAGCTGGAAAAAATTTTGGATCACGTATATGAGCTAAAAGAATAGGCCCATTCATAGAAAACAGAGGCAAAAATTGTCCGAATTTCGTTAGGTATCTCCAACAGCTGCCGCCGCTATCATATTGCCGAGATCCACATAGGACTGGAGGCCTAACTGGATCTTGGTATGATCCACTGCTAGAAAAATCATCTCAGGAGAGGAAAATAAGATATTTGCACTGCCAAAAGAGTAGTGGGGATGGATCTCGTCGCTTGGAACACCACAAATGAAGTTTTCACTGCTGTTGAAGTGTCGAAAAAATTTATCGCTAAAATATTTCTCATCTCTTCAAATTGTTTTCTAACTTTTTTTGGTAATCAAATGAATCAATTAATTATTTGTTTTTTCACCTCAAATTTTAGTATCTAGAAAATTTGTAAAGACAACACTATGAGTAGCTCATATGTTCTGGACATTATTTATTGAGTCTCGGCATGCATTCTTTGTCAAAGCTTCAAGTAGCCGAACTCGCTGGAGTCGTCGCTCTTTAGAAATTTCTTGTCTTCAAATCCAATTGGTAGCCTTCTATTCTGAAGTAATTCTTTCCGAAGATTGAATCTCAATTAAACCGTCGTTTTTTTCCGCTTTCAATAACGAAAATTAAACGGATTCCGATGCTTACGGAACTCAACATGGTGGTTTCAACACTGACACACCTCAGTTTCTCCTTGACGGATGGTGGGAAGGTAATCGAAGATTTACTCCATAATTAGAAAAGCCAGTGGGAGAGAACAATATCACAACCTCGAATGGGAAGAAGGGAAAAGTGTGGTGGAGTGGATACTCTGATCAGTATCAAAACTGAACTGATAGCCGAATTTATTCCCGGCTGCAGCCAAGCCGTATAGGAAGGATCTTATTTCATAAGGAAAACCTCCGTAAGAAGAAGAAAAGAAAAGAAACCGGCTTCTCGCTAGAAGGAAACCAGAAAAACTCCGAAAGGTTACCGAATGTAGCCAGGTCAAAAAATTATAATGACGGAAGTTGCTCACTCTATCTCTTTGAAGGATTGGTGGTGTGAAGAGAGAAGGCGGCTTGAAGGTTCGCCTGAAAGGAAAAGAAATGAGAAAAAAATTATCTCTCTAATAACTTAGAAAAAATAATATATAATATTATTATATACCTAATAATTAGTTATTCAATAAAAAATCAGAACTGCATAATATAAATATTCAAAAAAATTAAACATTGTCAAATATAAAAATTTGAACTTTCAAATATTACAAAGAAAAATTCTATTTTTCATTTCAACTCTCACTAAATCTCTAAATCATTATTTAAATATATGATTTTGTTGCAGGTGGCTTTAAGTCTAATGGCAGGTGGTAAATCACTAAAGGCAGGCACACTTGCACATCTAGAAATCGAGTCTTACTGCCTACCTTTTAACAATCACTTTACATTTTTAATTGCTATATATTTTACTAAATTTTTACAAATGACAGCAACATTACAACTGGGCCATTGAACACACTCCTCTAGTTCGCGAGAAGTTCGAGGAGCAGTGTACTTCTTTGTACAACAACCACGTCTATGGATGGAAGCTCTCGTGGGAGAAAGATCTGGAGTCGGTTCCCTATGGTTGCCCCGCGGCGATATACAAGAGGTTTATGGAGTACTGAAGTCGTCTGCAGACGATAAAGCTGTCGGAGAGGAACAAGAAGAACTGCAAAGGCGGTAAGGACGTCGAGAAGGCGCTGGGGACACACAATGCCGACTACAACACATTTGAGTACGTCGAGGAGGATTTGGTAAGTTTCAATTCAAAATATAATTATTTTATCAAATATATGCGTAACATTGTTTTTTTTTTGTAGACTATTAAAAATGGGCGTGTACCAGATTGGCTAAGTCTGATTAAGGCTTGTCACACCAACAAGAAGACGGGAGCGATCGATAACCCGAAGGTGTTACGGGCTATGGAGAGGGTTGAGCAGAGGGCAGACGAGGTCATGACCCAACACACACAGGAGGAAGGGGGTCCAGTTCAGCTCTCTTGGGAAGAGATCAACAACATCGTCGTCGAGGTATTCATTTAACCCAATATTTTACTTTTATAGATTATGTATAATTACATTGATAACTATATAAGTAACCTTTTTTTTGTAGGAAACTCCTGTCTCGAAGGGATGACGTTTCGGATTCGGGAAGATGGTCACTGCCAATGGTTTGCCGGCACATATTAACCTGATTCAAGGATTGGGTCTCAGTCAGGGAGAGCGTCAGGAGCTGGTTGATCTTCGGACGAGCCAAGCGCACATGGAGCAGACCCTACAGCAGACTCAGGCCGAATTCTGCACGTATCAAAAGAGGAATAAAGAGCGGCAAGCGACGAATGAAGCTCAGATCGCTAGGCTCCTGTGGATGTTCGACGCTCCCTGCTCCTTCACATCATATAGCGAGACCCAGGTGCTGAGACTTTAGATTTCCGTAGTATATTTTGTATAAAACATATTTTCTAAAAACAAATTAAATAATAAAAATATCATTTCGAAATTATTAATTAATTATTTTTTCCAAAATAAATATTTTTAAAAAAAATAATAAAAAAATACATTTCGACGAAATCCGACGGGAAAATATGTAATATAATAATAATAAAAAAATAATTTTCTCGTCTGATTTCGTCGGATTGATAACCGACAAAATCCGACGAGAATGCACCTACGAGTTCCGATAACCTCCAATGCGGCTACCGACGGCACCCGACGGGGTAACTCGACGAGATCCGACAGTCATGGGCCGACGGTACCTGATGGTACCCTCGTCGGAGTGTTGTCGTGGGTTTCCGTCGGTTTTGTCCCGACCAAGCTTTGACGACAAACATTTTCCATCGATTTTCGTCGAAAATGACCAATTCCCAACGAAATCCGACGGGATTTGTCGTAGGGTTTAGCAATGTTTTCTTGTAGTATACATTATTTAGGAACTTGGCTAATGGCTAATGGAGTGGCCAATTATGGACCAATATTGATAAAAAAAATGATTTTATTTAATAGCCAAATTAAGCTTGTATCTAAGTTTTGTTAAGTTCTATGAGAAGTTGCAATGCATAGCAAAAACATATTGCTTATTTATGTGTTTTTATCCTAATTTAAATAGTATACTGTTTTGTCTACCCCTATATTATTAACATTTTCTCTATTCCACTCTTTAATTAATACGTGTTAAAGGAACAAATTTTTTCTGTGGTTTAGGGTGTTTTTAAATTGTGAGTTAGAAAAATTTTCAAGGGCATTTTCTCTCGTTTTCTCTCATTGAGCACGAGTCTTCGAACTAGGTTCTACAAATACCATCGTTGATGCTATCGGTGGTTGGTCGCTCACATAACACCACCGCCGACGCCCACCTTTTGTTTCGCTGTCAATGGCGCTTTAGCTTCTCTTTCGATCATGTTCGTTGATGTTGTCGATTTTAACGGTTTTGAGGATCTCATTTGGACCAAGTTCTCCGTTGCTGGTGTCTTTAGCTCTCGTTGTGGCTCGTGTGTCTCATCCCTTGGCAGTTGTTTTCCTTCTAGTTACTTCTCCTTTGGAGTTATGGTTTGTCCGAGCTGTGGTACTCGAAAGTTTACCAGAGTTTTAGCTGGTTTCCAAGGATCTCGTCAGATTTCGAGGTTCTTGGTCTAGGACCTATCTCCGATGAGCTTTGATGTCCCAATCTGTCTTTTTCTCTCTTTGCTATTTTGTTTTGTGGAGATCCCTTTTATTTGGTTTAGGCTAGTCTTTATCTTGTGAAGATTTAGTATATTACTCGAGTAGTACTTGATCTTTTCTTCTGATTAAGTATTTGGCTTTTGTTAGGTTTTTTCTCTGGCTTCTTGTCTAAGGTTTGATAGAGCTTTAGTATTTCTTCGGTAATTTGTTTCTTGTAAATGGAATTAAACACTTGTAGATTGAATTAAACGTTGCAGTAGAGATGTTATAGCAGTCTATCAAGCAATTTCTTGATAGCTAGCTCAATCGGGAAATATTATGACATTGAAAAATAAAAGATCGCGGCTCATCTTTTTCGAGAAAGCCAGTTTATAATTTCAAGTTATCGGTTTTAGGTTTGAAGTCTATCTTCAAGAATGTTGTACAAAAAACTACTTAGGTAATCTTGCTAGGCTTGATTAATTGTTTGTCTTGGTTTTATCTTTGGATTGTCATAACCTCATCCTCATTGTTTTATAGGATTAAGTGCGTCCATTATTCTCTATATGGTCTATTGTTGTCAGATCTTTGTAATCTCACCAAATCAATATTATAAACTTTTAGATGAAAAAAAGAAAGAGAGAAATCTTATCATTTCCACCTTTCTCTTTTACTTTTGTTCTCTTCTCCATTTTCTCTTCATTCCCTCACGTTTCAATATTTCTCTCTCTCTCTCTCACTCCCTTAAAGCAAAGAGATAAACTTTCTTATTGTCGTTCATTTTTTAATTTGAGGATTCAGATTTTTGAATCCCGAATTTATCTATTTCTGAATTTCGTTTCAAATTAATTGTTCTCGTGGGGCTTAGAATCATTTTTTTGTTCCTATCATCTTCAAAATCGATTGTATGCTTGGTAAAGTTATGAATATGTCTAACAAATATACATAAGTCAACGGAAATATAATCAAAAACATCAACGTTCGCTATATCTAGGGTTTCAAGTCGGTATAAATTGTGAATAAGATAATACAAGTATTTATTAGATAATAAAAGTATTACCTAGTAATAAATGTGTTAACATAAAATAGATGTGTTGATGCATAACATATGTGCTAATCAATATGTGTTTTATATCACATACAAAAAATAATTTTCTTTTTTTATTTTATTAAATTCAAAATTTTGGCAGTATTATACAAAAGTTTATCATAATTAAAAATCTAGGAGTACCTAGAATTTTAGGTCACTATTTGTTTATTTTTATCAAATGCGCCTATGGAAGAGAAATGATTGGTGCAATTTACATACGTAATGTTCATACAGAAACTCTCTAACAAATACTTATTATAGTGAAATTAAACTCTCGTTCTCCCTTATTTTGATTCTCACACATGTTGTCAGTTTATACCCGCTTACCTGTTATGCTCTTGTACTTGTTAAGAGTAATTTTACATGAAAACCCGACCTTATAAGTTTTTTCACTTTAGCTGTTTGTTACTGGACTCTTATCTTTTCTAATGTGACTACTTGCTAAGCTTCATGGTTATCATCTAGAAGAGTTTTCTTATAGCAAGAGTAATTTTTAATGATAACATTGGGTTTTTCTGTAAGTGAATGATTAGCATGTTAAAGAAATTTTTTTTTTTTGGTCATTGTGACTATCTGATGTTCTTGCATTCAAAACTTTTTTTTGTTGCTAAGCCTAATGTAAATTTTGCTTCCCGTTCATTTTTAGTTAAGTCTAATGTTTTCACTTTTAACCCCTAATACATATTAATACATCTAAGAGTTTACATATAACATATTATCACAAATAACATATAACATATCATTTAACAATATTTGTTATTATATTTTTCACTATTGTTAAATATCTTATTAACACTTAACAAATCCATTATCATTTAATGTTGTATTAACACTTAACACCATTTTTATTTTGTCTTATTCTCACACGTGATGTCAGCTTATACATACCAATACACCTAATTAGGGTAGTCTCGAACAAATTAGAGGCCCCGTGTTTCAAAATCAAATAGGCCCTGTATTATATAAATTTATATAATTTTAGAAGTTAATACATTCACACAAAAAATTACTTATAAGTATATTGATAACATAAAACTCTAATATAAAAACATTACAACGTTTAACCAAATCTAATGGTCCTTTTAGCACATTTAGAACACAAATCGTCAATTTCCCACGTTTAAATCTTCTAGAAAACCATTTTTATCATCATTAAAGCTAAACCGTTTAGCTTTTTTTGTGACATAGTTGACCGTAAATATAAATTCAACAACTTCAATTTTGAAAAAACGCTTTTCTGTATAAGCAACAATCACATAAATAGTCTGTAAAATTCTATATGCAATTGCTACATTTGGAAAATATTATCTCTTCAAAATCTTTAACAAATTAATAGCCCCTATATTATCATGTGGTAAAAACTCTTTAAATAATTTTAATTCAAGAAAAATTTCATAACCATTTATATCTAACAACTCACCTTTTTTTCAAGCATTTTCTAGACGAGTACAACGTAGTTCCAAACTCAAATCATCTAATAATTTTAGCTTAGCCGAATTACACAAAAACCAAAAATATTATCATATAACTCATATTGCTCAAATCTTTTACTTAATGAAACAATAGCTTGATCTACATATCAAGAAAATATTCAATTCTAAAAGTATATTCAGCTGATAACAAATGTTCAACACTATCAATTTCATCATATTGTCTTTTTCTATGAATTTTACGTTTTTCAGGAAACACATGTTCAATATCATTTTTTTTAGCAACAATCAAAGCATTAGAAAATCTGTTTTCCCTATAATTTTTGAAAAATGAAACTAAATTTTTTACCTCTTCCATGACAACATTAATTAACATGTCTTTTGATTAAAAGTTTTTGCTAACTAAGTTTACAACATGTAATATATGAAACCAAATAACTATAGCTAACAAAAATTCAAAATTTCCAAATTCATGCATTGCCAAAGATTTAGCTTCAATTTTGTATCATTGGATCATTATTGGTTTCAGCAACTTGATAAGAAATTTGAGATCTTACCACTTTGATGCTTTCTAAATGACTTTCCCAACGTGTATGATATGTACACATTTTAAATAGTTTTAGGTGTCATTTTTAGTTCATTTTTCATACATATCCGTTACATTGCATCATGTTCGAGTCATTCTTAGTTTGTTCGCATACGTCACATTTGCATAACATACACTTTGCATCCGAAGTTGTTTTCAAGAGAGTTTAGACTAGAGATGATAAGGACCAGTGGGACTTGAGAAGAGACGCGACTCGGACGGTGACACACGGCGATTCGGACAGAGACTCACGGTGACTCGGATGGCGTACTCTAGATGGCTGATTGAGTCATGACGGGCCTCGTGTCATGATAGGCCCAACACAGTGTAATGGATCGGATCGAGTCATGAAGTTACTGCAGCTGATAGCCGAGTCAATTCCACTTTTGACATCCTAATTATTCGACTCGACCCACGATGTCGGGTCAACTATTCTGCTTAGTTTGTTGTTTCTATTTTTTAGGTTTAACGGAGGATGAGTATAAATACCCCTTCTGTGTCATGAAGATGATCATCTAAGTTTTTACCGCTACTTCAAGAAACCTTTTGAGCTTTACGTTGTTGTAATTCCATAACAAAATTCTACTTTCGTTTTACGATTTTTTAATTCAATTTTAGTTTGTTTTCATTCTAGTGTACCTTCTTAAGTTTATGATCATGACTTTCACTTTGATTTTTGTTTTGATTGTTTCACCCATGGTTTTGAGTAGATAGTTTAGGGTTCTTGAAGGAATGGATTAAACCAGCGTGGATCTTAAGTCTTCTAGGTTGCTTAAGAGTAGATTAGTCTTGATCTCTTCTGCTTCGGTGGTGTTATTACTTATTTCTTTCTGATCAATGGAAATATATTCTTAGAAATTAGGTACCCGAAGGGCGTAGTAAATTGTCCAATTTAACTGTTGCAGAAATTTACTTTCTTAGCTCAAGAGATTGATTGTTTAAGATGTTTGTTAGGCTTGATTCAGTTGTTAGTTAGGTTGTTAAATGCCTATGAGGATAAGGTCTATGATAACTTTTCTGAGATTATTTGCCACGATAGTGGATTCAGTATATACGAACTAATTGCCTAGAGATCCGCTTTGTTTGAGTTTTGTTAAGCGATTTAATAGATTTAAGTGAGAAGCTGGTCCATGATATCCAGCCCTCAAGAACTCCTCTTTCTCATTTGTTGCTTAGTTCTTTGCACTGCTTGATTTTCTGTTTTCACTGCACTTTGTTTTCAAAACACTTTGTTCTGTTTCTTTTAAATTTCTGATTCAGATTTCTGTTTGCTTATTTGAAGTTTTTAATTATGTTTCCTGTTGTTCAATTTGCTCATTTAGGTCGATAGATAACAAACCATTGAATCGATTTGGCTTGAATTAGAGTAGTCCATCATATTCTGATTGCTAGTAACACTCCCACTTGGATTGACACCTATAATACTACATCAACATCTTAGTGTAATAGAATTTAAGAACTAGAGTAAAATCCTGTTATCAGTGTAGTTGATAATGATTTTAAACTTAGACAACATTTTATTTTTTAATATCTTACCTTTTTGTAGATTTTGCAAATAAAGTATATAAGGGTTGTATTACTCCAAAAGTAATCTCTTACCTTGACGGATGAATTTCCTATGTCACACAAGAGTAAATTGAGACTATGACAGCCACATGGAGAATAATAGGCTCTAGGATTCAAATCCAAAAGGCTTTTTTTAACACCTTGATGCTTACCTTTCATAATTGCTCCATTATCATATCATTGGTCTCGCACATTATCAAAGATCAAAATCTAAGGAAATTAACACATTTTGTAAAACTTCAAAAAGTCCTTGTCTGGTTGTATAACTGACTTTGAAAAATTCAACAAAAAATTTATCTATTCTAAAGAATCCGTTGAAACATCTAAACTCCTAATAATCAAGGACATTTGTTTTTGGTGACTAACATCGGGAGTGCAAAATAATATCACAGAAAAAAATTTTGCTTTTTAAAATTTTGTAATTATTTTAGATTTAATTTGGAAAGAAATTAATAAGATTAACTCATTTTGGATACTATTACTAATATTATGTTGATTAATAAGACCACTATGAATATGATTAACATACTCTTTCATTATTGGATCAATTTCAGCCAACATATCTATCAACCCCAAAAATCTGCTATTATTATTTTGGTATAATTTTCCACTTGATCCTCTAAATGCTAAAGTATGATTTTTTCAAGATATTTCACCATAACATTAATTATATATAATACCTTTTTGTAATATTTTTATTCTTTCATAATTTGTTCTTGACAAATTTTGTCAATAGTTTTATCTTGTTTAAATCTATGTTGTAATTCAACCCCAAGCAGCCATATTACATGCATGATCTCTAATTTGTTCATGTTGATGTAGTCTTTCACAAAGATGTGTCCAATCTACAAAACTTTAATCACTAATTGACCTTTTCTTAAACCTTTATTGAAAATCTTACAGCAAAAACAAACCAATTTCTATCATATGATTCACCATTTACTTATTTTTGTGTATACGAAGATGAGCTCCGTCTCTTACAAAGTTTGTTCTTAGAACCTTTCACAATAGATAAATCTCGTTTAGGACAATTTCTTGCTAAAATATCTATAGAATTTTGATCAAGAGCATCCCAATTTCTAGGATCATAAATATCGATTAAAAAATTATCATGCATTTTATTTTATTCATTTTCATTATTATTGATCTCATTTTCATTTTTCACATCTTCCTTCTTATTATCATTATTAACATTATCGTCATGGATAATTATTTCTTCACCACTTCTAGAATCTTTAACTAAAAATAATCTTGAGTATATAAATTTTTTCTTTAATTTTCATTTTTCATAACCTGATTTATGTTTCATAATTATAAACAAAAATAGACATGTAAAAAGAGATGATGAATTTGTATGTATATATGAAGCTGCTCCAAATATGAATTCTTTACATTAAAAATGATTAAAAACACTATCAATAACTTTTTAAATGAAATATTACAATTACATAAAATTAGTGAAAAATAGATATATTTTTGTACCTCTGTTTTTAAGATTGATGAAATTTGGAACTCACAATATATACAATTTCTCTTGAGCAAAGTGTGAAAAAAAGCTATGATAATTGTAGTAATTATTTTTTGGTTCAAAACACAAGTGAGAAAGTTGTAAATACAGTTAAGATGAATACAATAGCCAAAGATGATTCTCGACACTCATTTAATGTTCAAAATTTTTATGATAAATTAGTTAAATTTAAGTTTAACTCTTGCAAAGGAAAGAAATGTTCAAATATTTAATTTTGTGGTAATTAAATCTATTGAATTAATAGGCCGACCAAAAAAGAAGAGAAATACTAATGGATATACATAAGTTTCTCTCTATTTAGTTCTACAACTTTTTCCTCTCTCATATGATACTGTTACAAATTTATACCCTAACCACCCCTATTAGATTATGTAATCTTATAGGCAGTATCAAATATATAAATTATGTTAGACCACAACTGAATAAAGATTTTTTTCATATTAAAGAAATAATAATTAAATGCATACACAAATTTGTAACAAAAGTTTACACAGTACATTATCACTTACATATGTAAACGTTGTTAGATGTGTTTTCAGTTACACATCTTACAACAATATGTTAACCATTATATAGATAGTTATCTTTATATCCAAATATATATAAGTTTAATGCATATAACACTATGTTTCTTAGTTTTCTTAATTTACTTTCCTCATCCATAATGTATTTACTGGGCTCGTCAAAAAAAAAAGTGCATCACGAACATACGTAATTGCTATCACTTCCCTGCTGCTTGTCATCATCATCTCAAAAATGAGTTGCTCCACCTTGTTTGTGATTATCATGAATGTTTTTGTTATTATGTGCCTTATGAGATTTGTTGCACCTATAAAAACTTCCAAATCTGTACAAGTAATCTTACACTATATTAATCAGTGTACACGTTTATCATAATCAGTAGCATCCTCAATATTACCAATAGCAGTATGTCTCTCCATGTAAGTAACAGTCTACCATTATTATTACATCTTTACACACAAGTTTACACTTTACATTATCATTTACATATGTAAACGTTGTTAGATGCGTCTCCAGTTACACGTTACATTATCACTTACTGGTGTAACCATGTCGTTACATGCGATAACAAAATACTTATCATATAAGTTTTATAATATACTCCATATAGTCATTATACCCATACTTTGTCTACTCACACCAAGAGACTTGTGATATCAATGCCCTCGTCAATTTCTATTATTGTATGTGTATTCCTTTTTTCATTCTCCTCTATATCACCTACATCAAGGTCACTAGTTCTTAAATATGTATCAGGTCTACCCTAGTAAGTTACAGTTTACCATATTTATTGCATGCTTACATAAATGTTTACACGTTACATCTCTCCACGGAGATGGCAATTCACTATGACAACTTTGTTCCCCATTTCTCCATCTCTCCACTCCAACGACGTAACAATTCACTCTAACACTAATATATAGAAAAACCCCAGCCACACGTTTTGTTTGTTTCCTTCTCCCTTATATATTGTTTTTTATTGAATCTGAACTTACTAGCCCTTTTATCATCATTTCACATGGTCGACAAGTGAGAGAATCAATTTTGAGAAAACTTCTGTCATTTACCTAATTATCAAACTATCCATGTATATTCATTTAATTGACCCAAAAAAGAATCTATTGAATTAATAGTTTTCATTTTTGGAAATGAACATAAATAATTAATGAGTTAGATTTTTTTTCCATACACTAAAACATCTTAAAGTGTTTTTACGTGATTAGTAGATAGAAGACTAAAAAATATCAAAAAAAATAAAAAAAAAATTGATATGGGTCTTCAATTTTTAGGGGTCATGTGATATACCTCACCTCACACAGCCCAAGTCACGGCCTTGCATCTAACTTATTAAACTTATCTTCTCACACTTTATAACTTCACTTCTAAACATCAGCTAATACTTATTCTCTATATAATAATAATGTAAATTTTTAAATAAATAACCTTAGAATGATGTGAGATATTACATTAGATGTCATTGAAAATTAGTTACATACCTAGAAATTTAATAGCCTTAAATTGGTCTACTCATGCTTCCGAAAACTATTAAAACTATTTATTTGCTCGGAAATCATTTACGTTAAGTGCATCATCGAATTTAATGTCTGAATATTTAAAATTTATTGTTTAATTATTATTTCATAACTTAGATATATACTTAATGAATATATAAAATAACATTTTAAATGTAATATACATATACAAATTATATTGATTGTAACTATAAAAAGAGGACTCCCTTGTTGGCCAACAACGAAAGAACATTCAACAACAAATAACTCTTCTTTTTCTCACACCAAAAGAAAAACATGTATGATTCTAAATATCGTGATAAACTAAAAGCCATGATTAACCAAATATTGAACAAGTGTCCTCCCACCCCTCCCATCCCAAATGATCCACGTATGGTTCAATTTTTGGACAGAGTGGAGACATTTAGGAAAAATCCGTAATAGGGCCTCCTGCCAGTAGAGACGGACAAATGCACGAAGCTTGAAAATCAATTCTTCAACATATAAGTTAGAGGACAATATATGTGTTACTCAAATAATATATATGTTAACTGATACTAAATGAAAAAATAGCACATTAATCTTTTGAAAAAGATGAAAACGAGTTAAAATTTTAACTGTTATTTTAAAAGTTACAAGGGATTATACTCAAATATGCTGAGTTTTTTTATAGCGCCGGGTATATATTATTATATACAATTTTTTTTTATATTATTAAATTCAAAAACTTGGCAATAATATAAAAAAGTTTATCATAATTAAATTCTAGCAGTTCCTAAAAATGCAGGTCACTGTTTATTTATTTTTGTCGGAAATGCCCCTATGGAAGAGAAATGATTAGTGCAATTTACATACATAATATTCATACATAAACTATCCAACACATACTTATTATAGTTAAACTAAAATCTTATTCTCCCTTGTTTTGATTTTCACACGTGATGTCAGCTTATACCCACTTCTCTTTTAAATCTCATTTATGCTCGCGTACCTATTAAGAGTAATTTTACATGATAAACCCAACCTTATAAGTTATTTCACTTTCAGTGTTAATTATTGGACTCTAATCTTTTCTAGTGTGACTACTTGCTAAGCCTCATGGTTATCATCTAGAAGCAGTTGCTTCTAACAAGTGTAATTTACAATGATAACATTGGGTTTTCCTGTAAGCGAATGGTTAGCATGTTAACAAATTTGTTTCTATTTTGGTTATTGTGACTACCCGATCTTCTTGCTTTCAAATTTTCTTTATAGCTAAGCCTAATGTAAATTTTGCTTCCCCTTCATATCTAGTTAAGTCTAATGTTTCCACCTTTAACCCTTAATACATTCTAATACATCTAAGAGTTTTCATATAACATATCATCACAAATAACATCTATTCTTTCATTTAACAATCTTTGTTATTATATTTTTCACTATTTGTTATATATCCTATTAACACTTAACACATCCATTATCATTTAATGTTGTATTAACACTTAACACATATTCTATTTTGTTTTATTCTCACACGTGATGTTAGCTTATACATGCCAATACATCTATCCATGATTGTTTCAAGCAAATTAGAGACCCAATGTTTCAAAATCGAAAAGGCCCTATATTATATATATATTTTTTGGTTGTGAATAATTTTTTTTGTTCATGGTCGTATATTATATAATTTTAGAATTTAATAAATTCACACAAAAAATTACTTATAAGAATATTGATATGATAAAACTCCAATATCAAAAAATTACAACGTTTAACCACATCTAATGGTTCTTTTAGAATATTTATAAGCAAAATCGTCAATTAAATTTTCCATGTCTAATCTTCTAGAAAACCGTTTCCTATCGCCATTGAAGCTAAACCGTTTAGTCTTTGTTGTGACATAGTTGACCGTAAATATGACTTTAAGAACTTCAATTTTGAAAAACTCATTTATGCAGAAGCAACAAATACATGAATAGTTATATGCAATAGTTACATTTATAAAAAAATTATATCTTTTCAAAATCTCTAACACATTAATAGCCCCTAAATTATCATGTGGTAAAAACTCTTTAAATAATTTTAATACAAAAAATGGTTCATAACCATTTATATCTAACAACTCACATTTTTTACAATGTAGTTGTAGACTCATATCATCTAATGATTTTAACTTAGCCTAATAACACAAAACTATTATTTCATATTGCTCAAACCTTTTACTTAATGAAACAATAGTTTGAACTACATGATAAAAAAAAATATTTAATTCTAAAAGTATCTTCAGCTGATAACAAAGGTTCAACACTATCAATTTCATCATATTGTCTTTTCCTATGAATTTTACATTTTTCAGGAAACATATGTTCACTATCAATTTCATTAGCAATTTCATTAGAAACAATCAAAGCATTAGCAAATTCATTTTCCCAATAATCTTGGAAAAGTGAAATTAAGTTTTTTACCTTTTCCATGGCAACATTAATTAACATGTCTTTTGATTGTAATTTCTTGCTAACTAAGTTTACAACATGTAATATATAAACCAAATAATTACAGCTAACAAAAATTCAAAATTTTTAAGTTCATGCATTTCCAAAGATTTAGCTTCACTTTGTATCATAGAATCATTATCGGTTTCAGCTACTTGAAATATCGCTTCTCTTATATCAGAAATATGAAATCTTACCACTGATGTTTTCTTAACGACTTCCCAACATGTACTTGATAATGATTTTAAAGTTAGACCTTTAACATTTTCTTTTAAAATATCTCACATTTTTGTAGATTTTTCAAATAAAGTATATAAGCATTGTATTACTCTAAAAAATCTCTTACCTTCACAGATGAATTTCCTAAGTCACACAAGAGTAAATTGAGACTATGACAGCCACATGGAGAATAAAAGGCTCTAGGATTCAAATCCAAAAGCTGATTTTTAACACCTTGATGCTTACCTTTCATATTTGCTCCATTATCATATCAATGGTCTCGCATATTATCAAGATCAAGAACTAAGGAAAACACATTTTGTGAAACTTCAAAACGTCCTTGTCCGGTTGTATCATTGACTTATAAAAATTCAACAAAAATTCTTCTATCCTAAAAGAATCCGATAAAACATCTACACTCCTGATAATTAAAGACATTTATTCTTGGTGACTAATATCGGGAGTGCAACCTAATATCACATAAAAATATTTTACGTTTTAAATTCTTGTAATTATTTTAGATTTAATTTGTAAAGAAATAGAAAAAATTAACTCATTTTTGATACCATTACTAAGATAATGTTGATTAATAAGACCACTATTAATATGATTAACATGCTCTTTCGTTATTAGATCAATGTCAGCCAACATTTCTATCAACCCAAAAATTTTGCCATTATTATTTTGTTGTAATTTTCCACTTATTCCTCTAAATGCTAAAGTATGTTTTGCAAGATATTTTACAAAATAACAATAATTCTAAATAATAAATTTTTGTAATATTTGTTTTCTTTCATAAGTTGTTTTTGACAGACTTTATCAATAGTTTTATCTTGTTTAAATTTATATTGTTATTCAACCTGAGCAGTCATATTACATACATGATCTCTACTTTGTTCATGTTGATGTAATCTTTCACTAAGATACGTCCAATCTACAAAACCTTCATTCACTAATTGAGCTTTTCTTAAACCTTTCTTGAAAATATTACAACAAAAACAAAAAACTTTATTAACATTCATATACATTTCTTATAATCATATAATATTAATAATCACTCTCAATAAACACTATTAATACCAACA
This sequence comes from Lepidium africanum, assembly GCA_900406405.1. Taxonomy (NCBI): domain Eukaryota; kingdom Viridiplantae; phylum Streptophyta; class Magnoliopsida; order Brassicales; family Brassicaceae; genus Lepidium; species Lepidium africanum. The sequence goes on along the minus strand of OVAX01001582.1, from coordinate 20,441 downwards.
ATATTTAGAAATATAACAAAACATAACAAAAATTGTTCACATGTATTTAGATCACATCACAATCTCCTAATTTTATTTGTTTATATACTTAGTATTTTAAATATAAGTACATAATCTATTAATACAAACAAAATTTCNTATTTTAAATATAAGTACATAATCTATTAATACAAACAAAATTTCGAATACAAACAAATCATTATTAATCTATAAGAATATAGACACATTAATATATTATAAGTTCACATACTATAATATATAGTTTATATTTAAAATAGTTTATATATTGAAATAATAGATAAAATATATCCATAATATAAATCCAATATTAATTTATTAAAATCATTATTTATTTTTTCACATTAAAATTATTATTTTGAACTATTGAATTAATAGTTAAAAATATAGACTATATATGAAAATAATATATAAAATAAATTTAGAATACATACACGTTATGAGTTTATTAAGATTATCATTTTATATTCTGGAAACAATAGTTGATATACACTTTATATATTAAAATTTATAATAAGAAATATTCATATTATAAATAAGTTATCTAATATGATGATCATTATAAACAGTTAAATATATCTTATTGTTGCTGATATATATATATATATATATAAATATATATAAATAAATTCTTAATTTTTTTCTGGTCAATAAAAATTGCTATCTCTCAACGAATCAACTATGTCAAACCATCTTACTGCAATGGAAAAGGGAAAAAATATCATGACTAACTACCAACCACCAAGAACAGGGAGAATAAAGCTCTCTCTCCCTGAAAGTGCGCTTGTATCTAAGCAACACTCCCTAACCCTAGTATGAAGGGTTACTAACGCCAAAGCGCAGTGGAATAAGGAATAAATTCTCTTATTCCCTTCTTGGCAGAGTTCTGGAACCTCTCAAGAAGACTCATAGGTGCTGAACTAGGTCATGGCCTCTTCCACTTTCAGTTTGCTACGGAAGAGGATATGCAGAAGGTCTTGAAAAACAAACCGTACCACTTTGCCACATGGATGTTCATCCTTCAGAAATGGGAACCGACAATTCAGATTACTTTCTGGATCAAAGTCCAAGGTTTGCCTCTTCACCTATGGACAGAAAACACTATCAGAGCAATTGGAGCAGACATAAGTGTAGTAGAGGAAGTAGAAATCACAGCCTTGGCAGTGAGAATGAGGGTTCAAATAAACGGCTTGCTCCCAATAATCACTTCAGCTGTGATTGAATTCCCTTCACAGGAAGAAGTCACTGTCAGCTTAATCTATGAAAAGCTTGAAAATCACTACTACAAATGCAAGAGCTTGTGCCACAGCATTGTAGAATGTCCGGAACGAACTGATTACTACATACAAGATAGAGCAGAAAGACGTGAATACAACTCAAAGAGAGAGCGTAAACCAATCAAAGGCTCAAGGCCTAACTATGAAAGCTCCTACAGCAGAAACTATGAGGCGTCAAGGACAGGAGAAAGAAAGGCCATGCTAACTTATGAAAAAAGATCTTCCAGATATACTCCCTATAGCAGATATAACCCCTCTGGCAGCAAGAAGGATAAAGAGGAGAACCGAGTGTGGCATGCTATAAACATTTTTGCCTCTCGCCAAAATGAACCATCCCCAAATCCTAAAGATGTGAGTGCTTCAAAACATGAATCCGATGGAAGGGCTGGAGACCTAAGAGATGACCTAACAACTAGAAAAAGGTCTCATTAAAAAGACTTATGGGAGAAACTAACAGATAAATCACGATCCCGAGAAAAAGACCTCAGATTGGAACTGACAGAAAAGGCAAAAGCCAAAGGAAAAGAAAAGTAGAGTGAAAGAAAAGAACCTCTGCGCCTCCAAGAAGCCTTCAAATCCGCGATGGGAGAAGTTCGTAAAGTAATGGCCCAATATTCCAAAACTGTGGACGCATCGGGGAAATCAAGAAACAATGAAAATCTCCGCAGAAGTGAGGATTTTAGGAACTTAATAGACACAAACCTGAATGAAAAGAGGCAGATGGAAGTAAGCATTAGATCCCCAGATGCAGAAAGGATACCAGCTACTCAAAGAATTAGCTTGGAAGAGACATCAGAAGATGTAACCATTACAATCCACGAGATCTTACCTACGAGCAAAGCATCAGCAACAAAAAGGAAGCCTGGTCGACCCCTAAACCGGAAAAGAATCCAAATAAGCCCAAGAATACTACCTGGAGTAAGCTCAAGAAAAAAAAAGTTATGCAGATCTATATTTCCCCAAGAACAGCTATAGCTACAGAGAATTTCAACTATCAAACCATAGAGGCATATGACCAGCTTCAAAATATAGAAGTTACTCAGGTTGAAAATATACCATATCACTCTCCTGATCATTTCAGAGGTCCAAGTGGAAAGAAAACACCTAGTTCCATGAGACGCTCAATGGATTTTTGGGACGAAGCAGGTCATGTTCCTTAGCCATTGCGAGCTAGAATTGTCAGGGTTTAGGGAATCCCCTGACAATTCGAAGAATCAGGGACATCAAAGCTAAATTCAAACCTGATTTTCTCTTCCTTACAGAAACCAGAAACTCCCCAGATTTCATCCTAAAAGCTCTAGATGAGATCCACTACGAGAATCATCTCTTTGTTCCCCCAGCTGAGGGCAATGGAGGTGGACTGGCCCTACTATGGCACAAAGAGATTGATCTGCAAATCATAAATTCCAATAATAATTTTATTGATACAAAAGTCAAGTTCAAAAACTCCACCTTCTATGTTACGTTCTTCTATGGAGAACCCGATAGATCAAAAAGAAAACAACTATGGGAACAAATAACTACCTCCTTCGGCGAAAGAGATACTCCTTGGATTATAACAGGAGATTTCTATGAAATAACATGTGAAGCAGAAAAACGAGGAAGGCAAACCAAAACAGAGTCTTCTTTTTCAAACTTTAGAACTTTTTTGGAAGTGAAAGACCTGTATGATCTTCATTACTCGGGAAACCCTCTGTCTTGGAGGAGTCAAAGACATAACCACCTCATTTTATGCTGACTTTATAGATCAATGGCGAATGGAGCTTAGTTGGAAGCTTTCCCAAAATCAAGGTGTGAATACCTAGCTTTTGGAGGGTCAGATCACTGTCCGATCATGACTTTCTTCTCTGATGAAAGGAAAAAACAGTCCGGTCTATTTAGATTTGACAGGAATCTTCGCCACAATAATGAGGTCAAAGAGCTAATCAAGGAAACCTGGCAAGAAAACAATGAACTTTCAGTGGATAAATGAATTGCAGCAGTACGAAGGGCCTTAATAAAATGGAAAAAAGACCAGCGAGCCAACAACAATAAACATATAAAGCTTACAAAAGATGCACTTGACAAAGCACTGAGCGAACCTCAGAACCCAGCTTCCAGAATTCTCTCCCTCACCAAACAGCTTAAAGATGCATATAGAGAAGATGAATCTTACTGGCAGCAACGAAGTAGAGTAATGTGGCCAACACTTGGAGACCGTAACTTTAGCTTCTTTCATGCTGTAACAAAGGGCATAAGGGCTTTAAACCGGTTCACAATCATCGAAGATATAAATGGCAATACTGTCTATGAAGAAGAAGAGATAAGTGAAGTAATTACAAGCTACTTTTCAGACCTATTTACCTCCAATTAAACTGACGCTGAGCACATAGTTGACAAGGCAATCATGAAGTGAGTTTCAAAGGAAATGAACGATGCCCTCATCGTTCCACCTACCCCAGAAGAAATAACGGCAGCAATCTTTGCAATTCACCAAGGAAAAGCACGTGGCCTGGATGGATTCTCGCCGAATTCTTCCAAGCAAACTGGTCAAGTATTGGAAAAGAGATAATAAAGGAAGTTAGACAAATCTTTATTTCTGGCTGTATGCCACGTAATTTAAACCATACTCATGTCCGACTTATTCCAAAGAAAGAGAATCCAAGATCAGTTGGTGACTATAAACTAATAGCCTTATGCAATGTGAGATACAAAATTGTTTCTAAGATCCTTACAAAGAGACTACAACCAATCATGGGGAACCTAATTTCGGAGAATCAATCAGCCTTTGTCCCAGGAAGAGCCATACAAGACTACATCCTAATCACACATGAAAGTCTACACTACCTAAAGCAATCACAAGTAAAGAAGAAATGCAGAATGGTAATCAAAACGGACATGAGCAAGGCGTATGAGAGATTGGAATGGCGATTCGTATATCTAGTATTGCAAAAAAAGGGTTTCCATGATAAATGGATCAAGTGGGTCATGATGTGCATCACAACAGTTTCATACTTGTTCCTACTAAACGGATCTGCAAAAGGGAATGTTATGCCCAAAAGAGGAATAAGGCAAGGAGATCCTCTATCTCCCTTCCTCTTCATATTATGTAGCAAAGTCCTCTCTGGGTTATGAAAATGTGCAAATGAGGATGGTACCTTGAGGGGTTTGAGAGTCGCCAAAAGTAGTCCTTGTATCAACCATCTCCTCTTTGCCGACGACATGATGTTTTCCTGCAGGATCGAAGACAAAAGCTGCACAAAGTTAAAAGCAATCCTACTGGGAAATGAACAAGTTTCAGGGCAAATGATAAACAAGATGAAATCCACTATTACTTTTGCCCCTAAGACGCCAATCCCCATTAAAAACAGGATCAAAATGCTGCTGGAAATTGAAAAAGATGGATGAAATGGTAAGTATATAGGCCTACCAGAGATGTTTGGGAGTAAGAAAAAGGACATTTTCAACAGCATAGTGGACCAGATCAAGAAAAGAGCTGCAAGCTGGTCAACCAAGAGATTGTTTCAAACAGGGAAATTAATAATGTTGCAATCGGTACTTACATCAATACCAGTGTACTCCATGAGCTGTTTCAAATTACCAGTCAACCGCACCACAAGAATCCAATCGGCTCTGACTCACTTTTGGTGGGACTCATCACCAGATAAGAGGAGTATGTCTTGGATTTCCTGGAAAAAAACTGGCAAGAAAGAAAAAAAGAGGAGGGTTAGGTTTCAGAGATATTCAAGCCTTTAATATTGCCTTATTAGTAAACTTACTTGGAGAGTAATAGAAAAGTCTAACTACCTATATGCTCAAGTTGTGTTGGGGAAATATGAACCAAGCTCCACAATATGGGACTGCAAAAGGACTGGTACATCGTCTCATGGTTGGAGAAGTGTACTACTAGGCAGAGACCTCATCAAACAACATGTCGGGAAACTCATTGGAGATGGACAATCAACATCGATTTGGAAAAAGAATTGGCTATCAACAGATCACCAAATGGCACCTATAGGTCCACCCAATAAACAATAAGAAGGTCTAAAAGTTGCTGATCTATTTCATGAAAATAGTACAGAGTGGAAAAGAGAACGAATCCAGCAAATCCTACCGCAGCTTAAAAAGGAAATTCTCCAGATACACCCCAGTGGCCATGACGCACAAGACAAAATCATTTGGATACCAACAGCTGATGGAAAATATAATGTCAAATTGGGGTATCATACCTAGTTAGAAACAATGCAGATAGAGGAAGAAGTGGACTCACCAACACCAACGTTCAACTGGAACAAAACAGTATGGTCAGCCACTTGTTCTCCCAAAATCAAGATGTTTCTATGGAAGGCCATACACAAAGCACTACCTACAAGAGACACTATGTTCCATTGAAAAATCAGTGACTCAAATGAATGTAAGAGATGCAAAGAACCAATAACTGTGGAACATATATTGTTCAATTGTACCTATGCCAAGAAAGCATGGAGTCTAATCCCCCTGTCGAAGCCTCTCCATATGCAGCTTGATTTCCCTCTCAATGAGATCCTGCAAAACAATCCTCAACTTCAATACCTTCCACCATCGGGAATCACAGGCGGATCTATAATCCCATGGATGGGATGGGCACTGTGGACGGCTAGAAACAAATTACAATTTGAGGATCGAGCAATAGATGCTGCAAGTACAGCTACAAAGGCAATCACATAATGTAAGGAATGGCAATTAGCCCAAGTTGAATCCCCAGAACCAAAGGATTTGTACCCTTACCGGAAGGAAAACACACCAAATCCCAACCCAGAACAGTTTGGACGAACGCTACGTGGGATCAACACTCTCTAACAGTGGGACTGGGTTGACATTTCAGAGACCCAAATGGAAGAGACATGATCGAGGAAAGTACTTCTAGGAGCTATACAAAATTGCCATTAATGGCTGAAGGACGTGCAATGATGGCAGCAATCTACCACGCTAGTGAATTGGGAATAAAGAGACTTCTTGTGTTCTCAAATTCCATGAACTTGATTCAAGTAGTGAAAGGAGAAACATGACATAAAGACCTCAACAACATTATATTTGACATTAAAGACATATCTAACACCTTCAATGCCATCTGTTTTATATTAGCTGTAATTCCAAATGTAGGGCTGATACCATTTCAAAACAGGCCTAGCATCAGGCCCAATGTGTAACAAACTCTTAGCTTTTTTAATGAAATCATTTTCGACCAAAAACAAGAGACTATTCGTTATTATTAATTTTAAATATTGGACAACTCAAATCTTTTGAAACTAATCTAAGAAAAAAAGTAACCTAACTGAAATTTATCGTCTCTTCTAACTTGAAATTATCTGTTCCTATATAATATGCAAATCAAATAACACAAAATTAATTCAAAATAAAAATAAGAATATTCCATATGTTTTTTTTCTATAAAAACATAATATTATACAACTATCAAGAGTAAAACTATTGTTTTAGCATAAAAACCTATATTCTAGTAATTTATATTAGTCATGTGTATAATTTTAATTTTTATATAGTAGATTTTGTGTGTTTGAAAATGGCATAATTTTTATTTCATCTTTTTCCAATGGATTAATTTATATATTAAATTATAAGACATTTTTTTGTATTTAATTTAATTGAAAGTAATTTATAATTCACATAAAATAAGAAATATTAATTTATATACGAATCCCTTGTGCCGAGTTGCTCTCAGTCTGGTGGTTAGGATGATCCAGTTATTGACTAGGCACCAGGGTTCGATTCCTACCCGCTGCATTATAGTAGCTTAAAAAAGGGATTTTAGGGGTGGGATTTAGGCTATGGATCGGGCCTTGTCGATCTAATTGTTGACAAAAAAATACGAATCCCTTGCTTTTATATCCTCACATAATAATAATGAGTTATTGAGAAATACTAAAGGATATACAGAAGTTCATCCAATATTAGGTGGGCTCCTAGATTCTCTTTCATAGGTCACGCTGCTCATTATTTTTTGGCCATTTTACCCCTACACACTACGTTCTGATTTGGTATCTAGGAGCTTTTTATTTTCTCTAAAGTTCAAGTCTTATCTCGTGAAATTTTCTTTCCCATATCTTCTATCCCGCTCGTGGTTCACGCATCTGCAAACCCCCATTGTCGACGGCCACTTGACCTACATTGAGACCGCTTCTCAACATCAGGTTTGGGTTTTATTATTTATCCCTTTTCTTCTCCCGATTTTAGGGTTTTCGCTTCATTTGTTCATGAACCTAGATTTGTCTGTCATTATTCTAATTTATTCCCGTTTCTTATGGGTTTCACCTCTCTAGTTTTATGTGTAGCGAAGAACTAGGTATTAAGAGGTTCTTATTTTGTTATATATACTTAAACTAAAATGGTCTGATTTTTTCATCTACGACTTCACCAATCTCGTCTCTCTGGAGTGACTGGTTATTTTTAATATTTGCTTGAGTAGGCTTTTCCATGACAAATAGAGTTAGTTCCTTTGCTTAAGTGCCTTTAATTTTGGTTTATGTTCTCTTGTTGGTGTTTTAGACATAGCAAAATGACATTTTTTAACTTGCAGTCAGAATGGTAATTTCACTCTTGAGCTTGATTTTGAGCCATCTGATGATTTTTTTCCACGCCCAACTCTCCATAAATACATTGAAATGGTGTTGAGTTCCTTAACCTTCATCTCTCTGCTAAGCTCTTCCATGACAAAGAGAGTTTTCATTTAAATGAGTGTCATAAGAGTAATACATCAGGTGTTAACATTTTTCTTATCTGCATATCATATTTCTCCCATGTGTTAGTTGTGTATGTACACACGTACAAATTTCTGTGAATGTTATCTATAAAGAAGTTAGATACATAGATTTAACTATTACTTAGGAGTATAGTTATAGTTTTACACATGAACATATTTTCTATAACACGTTTACTACGTGTGTACATAAGTCTGACTATCGATGTGATTGGTAGTGGTCAATAACCTTTGGTGCTTGTGTATTTTCACAGAAAACATAAACTGATTTGTATTTCTCGCTTTCTTTTGTTAAATAGATGGCGAATCTAGACCTACATTCAAGAGTTTTTGCTCATGGTCATGAACCTCTTGGGGATAGAGATAATGTCTACCAGAGGTCATCGAAAATTCGTAGCTTAATTAGTGCTCTTCTTCCAAACGAGATCGCAAGTGTAAAGTAAGTTAAGGATACATATATGTCTCATACATATATACACATTGTTGTAGTTATCTTCACAAATTGTTGCTTGGTTACAATATATTTTACACCGTTACATTATTCCATATATTGTTACCATGTCTTTACAATATCTATTGTCCCCTAGTAAATTTATGTGGTAGGTTACTTTGTACATGGTTTTGTACCTAGATAGGATGCGTTACATGGTTATGCCATAAGTTACATCACTGCATACACTATTACATCACTGCGTACACAATTACATCACTCTTGTTTAACACCTATTAGACTCTGGCCAAGATATTTCATCATTACAGCATATCTACTGCCATCCTGGTACAACATCTTTTAAAGTATTTAACTCTTATCTCTCATCTGTTTAACCTTTAATGCACCTGACACATATCTATATTATATCCTAATGTTTTCCATTTTTTAAATCAGTTACATGCTTCGAATAGGCCCATATGCGTCTTTTTATTTGTGCTGGATGTGAGAGATTTAATTACACAAAAACTTATGTGGCTTAGCTAATTAAACAAAATCTTATGTATTTCCCTTAAATTCACTCTATAATATGTATTTATATATGTATATATATATTAAGTGTTAATACAAATAGATATACTATATAGATAATATACAATAGTAATATAACTATGTAATTTCAGATTTAATAAATAACAAATTGTTAATGAGATGAAATTAAAAAAAGTATTAAAAACTAAATGTTGCTAACATTAAATTTCAAATGTATATATTAAAAATATATTAAATATTAAAAATTAGAATAATTTTAAATACAAGTTTATATTACTAAATGAACAATTACTCATGTTTACCTAAATAATTACATGTTGAAAAATCTAAATCAACATGGGTATAAAATTCTAAATGAATACGGGTTTAAAACCCTAAATGAATGCGGGTCAAGAATATTAATTAAATACAAGTGTAAAAAAAATTGAATATAGGTCTAAAAACTTAAATGACACTAGTAAAAAAAGTTTATATACGAAAATTGTAATGCATCAAAACCTCAATCAACAGAGATCAAAAAATATATTCCGTGTACAACATTGATCATCACTATAAATTGTAAATTAGTCTTTTTTGTCAACAATTATAAATTAATTTTTAGTATATATATCAAATATATATATATATAATTAATAAATTTATATATAAAAACCAAACTCATGCATAGCACGGGACATCATCTAGTATTTTTTTATCTTTGGTTAGTTAAGTTTTGATGCATAATAATCTTCGTATATAATTTTTTTTGACTCGTGTCATTTATGTTTTTAAACTCATGCTCATTTAGATTTTTACACCCATATTTATTTATCTTTTTAGATCCGCTTTCATTTAAGGCTTTAAATTTAAGGTTTGTTGATTTGCCATAAATTTTTAATGCTTAGTTAACATGAAATGACAAAATCTAAAATATTTAAAATTTAAATTAAATAAGTTTATATTTTAAGATAACTTAAATCTTTGGATATTTTTGATTAAAAATATTTATTTATGGAATTCAATTAAAATATTAGCATTAATTATTAAGTATTGTTTCTATTATTAGTATATATTACTTTGATTTTTAAAGTAAACGATTGATTTGAATATGGAAATATCCAATTAATTATGTTCAATAGTTATAGCCTTCAAAAAATTATCAATTAATATGTTAGAAATTCAAGCTATATTCATTTCCACTAAGATTGAAGTTTGTTTCTAAATCGGGTAACAAAAAAAATCTTAAAAGTTTAATAAGGATAAGTTTTTTTTTTTTTTTGTCGGGAAAGGGAGGATAAGCCTCCAAACTTATTCATAAATGCCGAGGACAGGTTGTCCAGTGGTAGTGACCACTTTACAAATCCTCAGGCACCCGGGTGCGAGTCTTCCCAGGTGCAAGAAAAAGGAAGAAAGGAGTTTAGAATTTGGACTTTGGCTATAGATCGGGCCTTGTCAATCCAACTATAATAAGGTTGACAAAAAAAAAAACTTATTCATAAATCACATAAAAAATTAAACACGAATTCGTCTTGGAATCGACAAACCACTAACATCCTCACAAAGAAAACAAGCTACTTATAAAAAAACATAATCAAAATAATAAAAGCCAAATGGCAAAGAAAAAACATAGTTAACTAATCAATTCGCAAGATGGTTAGTTTCCTTATATATATAAGTAACTCGGGCTATATAGTTCCTTTACAGAAAATTATAGCACAAACATATTAGGAAGGACAATAGATGATACTCACTAATCCTTATCGTTAAGAAATCCACAACCACTTCCTAATCCATTTCCAACACCAATCTCTTGACTCCACACTCCCAGGCAATATATAATCCATAATAAACTCCCCATAATTTGGCTAATAAGATAGAGCAAATCCTGATATTAAGAGCAAAAACTCTAATCCAATTGCTCGTATCCCTGTAAAGAGCACCACCTGCAGTGGCAAGCCCTTGATTACCTCGTGATGCTCCATCCGTGTTCAACTTTATCCCCCCAGAATTTGGATAATACCACACAATATTTCTCTTGACCCGCGTCGTCACACATAAACCATATGCCAATGTATAATGTGAAAGCTCTACTTGTTTACTCATATCCGGAATAGACCTTACTGTGTCGCGACAAGGCCTGTTTGAATGAAATACATTCCCACATCGCCACTTCCATCTCCACCACACAATAATAACGAACAAGAAAGACCAAGTACAGTCCTTAACAATATCATTGCAACCTAAATTTGTATATAACCATTCAAATAAAGTTTGGGAGAAGAAAGAACCTCTCCTCTGTAACGGCACAATATGGTTCCATATACTAGATATTGAGTGGGAATCTCGAAGGATATGCATGATCATTTCTGTATCACTTTTGCACATGAAACATACAATCGTATCACTTAGATGTCGATGATATCACTCAGCATTAGTCATCGAAGCCCGATGCGCTACTAACTAGAAGAATTATCGAATACATTCAAGAGATCTAATCATCCAAATTCGACCAAAAAAGGCATGCATATTTGGGCGATACTCTGTCTTCTTCGACAAAAGAATACATGCCGAGGTAACACTAAATTTTCTATTGGGTGTCTCCTCATAATAAATGTTTGCATACCAAAGTAATTAAATCCACCACATGAGAACCTAGTTGAAGCTTCGTAGAAGTAGAGATGTAATCATCAGCAAGATAAAAGTTCCATCCTGTGCCATTCCAAAATTTTTGTACAATCAGATTTTGTACCGTATCAGGGACGTCTAGAGGCGCCACCTCTGATAAATTACTATGTAAAAGTCATTTATCATGGAAGAATCTAATTTATTCGCCAATCCTATTTACCCGCTGAAAACCATTCCTTATGACATCTCGCACACCAATTGTAATCCCCCTCTAAGAACTTGACCAAGTCCCTTTCGGATTATTCCAATACCCATTCGTAATAGAGTTTACTATGTATCTACTCCGCAAAATGCAAACCCATAGACTCAAGGTGTCATTAAGAAGACGCCAACTTAATTTAGCCAACAAAGCCTTACTCATTACCAAAGTTTTCCGAAGACCTAAGCCTCCATCAACTTTAGATGTACACACTTTATCCTAAGCAACAAGATGTTGTTTACGAGTAAGTCCATCGTCAATTACGGCTTCGGTTCTTTTTGGTCCAAGCTTTCTTCTCTTCTGCTTGATTGGTTTATACGTTAGATCGACATTCAGTCTATGACTTGTTATCTGCGGGTTGATTCCACGCATATCTTTGATGGTCCATGCAAAAGTCGTTACATTCTGCTCTAAAAGTTGGATTAACTTTTCCCGAATTGGCTTGCTCAAGTTGATCCAAATGATTACGCACTTGGAGGGGTCTATTAGTTCAATGTTGACGAGTTCAACACTTGACTAATCTGGTTTCTCTGGAACAGGAGGTTCTGATAATGCTTTTTCTTTAACGGTTACCGTGATCATGCAAGACTTATTACGGAGTTTCAACTCGGCGATGAAACAAGTTCGAGACATCTTTTGGTCTCCTCGCAACGTATAGACTCCTTTCTTGTTGGGATCTTCGATGGGATTGCTTGCATTGCGTGTATCCACGGTGTGCCAAGGATTATGTTATAAATTGGTGGTTAATCTACCACTAAGAACTTAACCATCTTGTAATTCTGGTAACTCGGATTGCCAACTTAACAGTTCCGATGGCATTGATTGAACTTCCGTTGAACACAGTCAATTTTCTATCCACTGATTTAAGCCTGAGGTCTGTTAGTGCCATTTTATCTAATGTCTCTTTGAAGATCAGATCTACGGAACTTCCAGTGTTGATGAGAATCCGAGATACATCGCAATAAGCTACTCGTAACTTTTCGATTAGCGGGTCATTGTGAGGGAAGATCACTCCTTCCATGTCTTTTGTCATGAACGTAATCTCCGAATTCACTGTCCCAAACCTTTCTTTGTCTGGTTCTAGATTAATCGCCGCTACGACCTTTCGTTCATACCTTTTGATCGATCATGTGGTGTCATCACAGAATTGTAATCCTCACATGATTACATAGACGTTTACTCTTGCGGACTCCGTTTCTTTGGTGTCCTCATCTTGTTTTTGCCGTTTTGGTTTCCCTTTAGCCTTGTTGCTTTGTTCAGCCGCTTTGCTTGCTGCTTCTCGCAACTCGATTTCTTTTCTTTTATGTGCTTAAAACTTCTCGGCTTCCACTTTTGAGAGTTTGACTTCTCCCTTGTTGTACTTCTCAGTAAGCAACTCTTGCAACTGCTTGCACCTTGAAGTGGAGTGACCAGTTCTGTTATGAAAGGCACAATACTCGTTAAGGTTATACGTGTTGTTGAATGGCTTTCTTCGTGCCGGGTTTTCAGTCTCGCTGACTTGGAAAACTGTAGCCGAGTTGAATATCCCTTTGTAGTTATGCTTTCTCGGCTCTTGGTGCTCATCCCTTGACTCTTTATCTCAAGTGTCTCGGTGAGTTCTTTGTGTTCTTGAGAGAATTTGCTTATCTTCTACATATTCTGCATGTCTCGTTGCCCTGCATAGAGCGTCCGAGATAGTGTTTGGCCTATTTACAAAAAGGTCTCTTCGTAGAGCTTCGTCTGTGACCATCCCAGTTCTTAGGGCTTCGATTGCCATGTCGTCGCTGACTTTCGCTTTAGTCAGGATCTTCTTAAACCGTCCGAGATTTGATTTGAGATTCATCGAATCCTTGCTTTAAAGATCTCAACTCGGCTGTCGAGGTGTATACTGTTTCATAAATAGTTCGGCGAGTTGGCTGAAGTTATCTATTGACCCTGTTGCTAGTTTGGTAAACCAAATTAAGGCATCGCCGGTTAAGTTTTCGCCAAAAAGCTGGCAGTATACTGCGTTTTCTTGATCAGGATTATAGGTTGTGTCATTCATCATGATGTTGAAGGCACTCATGAATTGAATTGGATCTATTGTCCCATCGTACAAGGGACACCTTACTCTTGATTCTCGGTTGACCAAGACTCTTTTCAGCCTTGGCGCGAAAGGCGAGTTTCGAGCTTGGGCTAAAATTCTCCCAATCTCCAGTGCTGAGCTAGTAGCCTGATGGAATTGTGACATCATTTCTTCCATCATCTTACACACCACTACTACGTCCATCGTGGTTGACATTTGTTGTCCTAGTGTGTGTTGAGTTGTGAATTGCTCGTGTCCGACTGTGTTGGCTGTGTTCGGATTTGGTGCTTCTCTGAATAGATTTCTCTGGACGCTAGCAATCACTCCTGCGTCCATTCTATTGTTTTGTGTAGTCAGGAGGCTGCATCCGTTTAGTTGAGACTTAATCCTATCGAGTCATTTCGAATTTCTTCGGTCGTAAGCTTCGTATTGCACTATAATGTTGCACACTAAACCTTTAATCGAAGATGGTCCTTGAGGCAGACCAGGGAGTTCAATAGTCTCGCGGGAGTTCTCTCGGTTCTCCCCTTGAGTTTGAACAGAGTTCAAAGGCGATCCAATGGGCGGATCGTTGTTTTCTTTGAGGTTAGTCTCCCTCCTTTCTGGCGAGTTAATGGTCATTTCATCTTCTACAATTTTTCTCGCATATATCCTCTTCGCTCTTAAGTTGAGAATTCCTTCAATGTCTTCCCCACAGACGGCGCCAACTGTTCGAACCGGGTCTAGCACAAGATGACTATACAGCAATTCTGATAAAAGGTTAGGAAGATTGGGGCAAGGATTCTCTAGAGATTTGGAGAGAAAGAGTGCTACGCAAGGAATGGTTGACGAGTAGACTTTATTGCTCAATATGTGCCAAAAAGCAGATCCCCTTTTTGGAGGATCCGCTCCTCTATTTATAGAACATAGAGGTGGTTACAAAGTAGATTGAATAAAGAAAAATATACAATTTTCAGGATTTGATCTTATCTAGAAGATTCTTGCTAGATTTTCAGAAATTTTCCTTGTCGGAATAGGAAAATTTCTATTTCTTCGTTTGATGATGTGTCGCCCGACTTCCTTCAAGCTTTAGCGCGCTTCCGAGAAGGAATTCTTCCTAGTCGATTAGTATATCTGAGTTGAGACTTCGATATTATTTCCGAGTTGAACACTTAGTGTGTTGGACCTATTATTTCCCGTGGACAGAAGTAGGATCTCAGATCCACCTCCAACAATCTCTATATATAATAAAATCGCAACGTTAAAAGATTCATATTTTTTATAATAATAAAAATAATCTATTTCTTGATTAGGTTTTATAATATTCTTTAACTGATTATTATTATCTCTTGATAATATTTAATAAGATTCTTTAAATGATTATCTACATAATATTATTAGTTTGTTATAATTTAAATATATAAAGATTTGTTTTAATTTAAATATATATTTTAATATAATAATCTCTTATATAATAAAACATAACATTAACTTAAACTTCTGATATGATAGTCTATTTTAGTTTATTATAAATTGTTATAATAAATTTGTTATGAGGAAGACATTATAAATAAATAAAACTATAATCAAATTACATAATATTTTTGATATATTTCACTACTTAATAGTTTAATTAATTAATTAATTAGTTATTTTAAAACTTTTAAATTTCAAAAATGAAAGAATAGTATGTCATATACATTTCTTATAATCATATAATATTAATAATCACTCTCAATAAATACTATTAATACCAACAATATTTAGAAATGTAATAAAACAGAACAAAAATTGTTCACACGTATTTAGATCAGATCACAATCTCCTAATTTTATTTGTTTATATATTTAGTATTTTAAATATAAGTACATAACCTATTAATACAAACAAAATTTCAAATACAAACAAATCATTATTAATCTATAAGAATATAGACACATTAATATATTATAAGTTCACATACTATACTATATATTTTTTATTTAAAATAGTTTATATATTGAAATAACATATAAAATATATCCATAATATAAACCCAATATTAATTTATTGAAATTATTATTTATTTTTTCATATTAAAATCATTATTTTGAACTATTGAATTAATAGTTAAAAATATGGACTATATATTAAAATAATATATAAAATAAATTTAGAATACAAACACGTTATGAATTTATTAAGATTATCATTTTATACTCTAGAAACAATAGTTGATATTCACTTTATATATATTAAAATTTATAAAATATATAAGAAATATTCGGATTATAAATAAGTTATCTAACATGATAATCATTATAAACGGTCAAATATATCTTATTATTGCTGATATATATATAGATATATATATATATATATAAATTCTTAATTTTTTTCTGGTCAATAAAAATTCTTAAATTTTGAGTATTGCACTATTCAGTTGCTATCTCTCAACGAATCAACTATGTCAAACCGTCTTACTGCAATGGAAAAGGGAAAAAGTATCATGACTAACTACCAACCACCAAGAACAGGGAGAATAAAGCTCTCTCTCCCTGAAAGTGCGCTTGTATCTCAGCAACATTCCCTAACCCTAGTATGAAGGGTTACTAACGCCAAAGCGCAGTGGAATAAATTCTCTTATTCCCTTCTTGGCAGAGTTCTGGAACCTCTCAAGAAGACTCATAAATTCTCTTCCACTTTCAGTTTGCTACGGAAGAGGATATGCAGAAGGTCTTGAAAAACAAACCATACCACTTTGCCACATGGATGTTCATCCTTCAGAAATGGGAACTGACAATTTCTAGCTCTTTCCCATCTTAGATTACTTTCTGGAACAAAGTCCAAGGTTTGCCTCTTCACCTATGGACAGAAAACACTATCAGAGCCATTGGAGCAGACATAAGTGTAGTAGAGGAAGTAGAAATCACAGCCTTGGCAGTGAGAATGAGGGTTCAAATAAACGGATTGTTCCCAATAATCACTTCAGCTGTCATTGAATTCCCTTCACAGGAAGAAGTCACTGTCAGCTTAATCTATGAAAAGCTTGAAAATCACTGCTACAAATGCAAGAGCTTGTGCCACAACATTGTAGAATGTCTGGAACGAACTGACTACAGACAAGATAGAGCAGAAAGACGTGAATACAACTCAAAGAGAGAGCGTAGACCAATCGAACGCTCAAGGCTTAACTATGAAAGCTCCTACAGCAGAAACTATGAGGCGTCAAGGACAGGAGGAAGAAAGGCCATAAAAACTTATGAAAAAGTATCTTCCAGATATACTCCCTACAGTAGATATAACCCCTCTGGCAACAAGAAGGATAAAGAGGAGAACCGAGTGTGGCAAGCTATAAACATTTTCTACTCTCGCCAAAATGAACCATCCCCAAATCCTAAAGATGTGAGTGCTTCAAAACATGAATCCGATGGAAGGGCTAGAGACCAAAGATATGACCTAACAGCTAGAAAAAGGTCTCATGAAAAAGACTTATGGGAGAAACTGGCATATTAATCACGATCTTGAGAAAAAGACCTTAGATTGGAACTGACAGAAAAGGCAAAAGCCAAAGGAAAAGAAAAGTAGAGTGAAAGAAAAGAACCTCTACGCCTCCAAGAAGCCTGCAAATCCGCGATGGGAGAAGTTCGTAAAGTAATGGCCCAATATTCCAAAACTGTGGACGCATCGGGGAAATCAAGGAACAATGAAAATCTTCGCAGAGGTGAGGATTTGAGGAACTTAATAGACACAAACTTAAATGAAAAAAGGAAGATGGAAGTAAGCATTAGATCCCCAGATGCAGAAAGGATACCAGCTACTCAAAGAAATAGTTTGGAAGAGACATCAGAAGATGTAACCATTACATTCCCTGAGATCTTACCTACGAGCAAAACAGCAGCAACAAAAAGGAAGCCTGGTCGACCCCTAAACCGGAAAAGAATCCAAATAAGCCCAAGAATAATACCTGGAGTAAGCTCAAGAAAATGAAAAGTTCTGCAGATCTATAGTTCCCCAAGAACAGCTATAGCTATAGAGAATTTCAACTATCAAACCATAAAGGCATATGACCAGCTTCAAAATATAGAAGTTACTCAGGTTGAAAATATACCATATCACTCTCCTGATCATTTCAGAGGTCCAAGTGGAAAGAAAACACCCAGGTCCATAAGATGCTCAATGGATTTTTGGGATGAAGCAGGTCCTGTTCCTTAGCCATTGCAAGCTAAAATTGTCAGGGTTTAGGGAATCCCCTAACAATTTGAAGAATCAGGGACATCAAAGCTAAATTCAAACCTGATTTTCTCTTCCTTACGGAAACCAGAAACTCCACAGATTTCATCCTAAAAGCTCTAGATCAGATCCACTACGAGAATCATCTCTTTGTTCCCCCAACTGAGGGCAGTGGAGGTGGACTGGTGATATGTATACATTTTAGCATATTTCACAGCTCTAATATAGCTCATTTTGCATCCATATTCATAGCATATTCATCATTTTAGAGCTTTTTTTGGTTCATTTGCATTGTTTGCACTTGCATTGCATACATTGTGCATGTTGGAGTTTTATCAGGAGCTTTTGGACGCATTGGGGACGAGATCATGTAAGAGGTGAGCAAGAAGGGATGATTGGCCAAGATTGTGGGATGACTCGGCCTAAATACTCGAGTCACATGGCTGAGTCAAGAGGATTTTCCAGAGCTATGGTGGACTCGGCTTAGATACACAAGTCAGGTGGCCGAGTCAAGAAGAATGTGCTACAATTGATGGTGGACTTGGCCTAAATACAATAGTCATGTGGCCGAGTTAGAGTAATTTGCCTTGAGGAACCAATCGGAGTTGAGTATGATAGGAGGATTGATGAGCTGGCAGCTGAATCACCTATTTTTTTATCCGATTCACCCACGGAGGCGAAGTCACATAACCAACTCGGATGAACTTTATGTTTTTATTGACTTTGACTCTTTAGGGTTTTGTTACTAAGGGTATAAATACCCCTCTTTTGCATTCAGCAACAAGGATCCGCGTTTTTATGCCTCTTTTGTGTTAGAACTGATTTTTCACTCTCTCATTTGTAATTTCCAGATCAAAACTCTTTCCTTTTCAGTTTTTGAATGCAATTCCAGTTTCGAAATCAATCTTGTTTATCTTTGTCTTGCTTTATGATTATGTTGTTTGTTTCATTTTCTTTGTTTTTGCATTTGTTTATGGATTCTGAGTAGATTTCTAGGGTTCTTGAGGATGGGTTAGATTAGTGAGGAATTCTTAGTCTCCTGGATGCTTAAGCCTAGTTTTACATAGATCTCTTCTGTTTTAGTGTTCTTAATGCTAATTTCTCTTTGATCAATTGAGATTAGATTCTGGGAATTTCCACGCCCAGAAGGTGTTTGATGAAATTCCTGAACCAACTAATTTCAGAGATTTGCATTTATAGTCTAAGAGATTAGTTGCTAGAGTGTTTATTGGCTTTAGTAAGTTGTTTCTTCATGCCTTCTTGATTATAATTCGCTAATGAGAATTAGGTCTGATTGTAGTCTGGTTGAGATTGTTTGCAATGAGAATGGATTCATTTTCTTGTGAACTTACTGTCTAGAGATTAACTTTGTTTGAGTTTTGTTAGGCATCTTTGGTAGATTAAGGAGTTTCATNATCAGCATCTATGGTAGACTAAGGAGATTCACTGATCCATGATTCCCATCCTTGAGACCTGTTTATCCTGCTGATTTACCCTTGCTCTTTAGTGCTTTGTATTGTTTTGTTTCTGTTCTCCTTATTGCTATTTGATTCTAGTTTTGTATTTTTTATTCCTATTTGCTTTGGTTATTTGTTAGTTTATTTGCTCAATAGGTTAGTAGTAAAATCAATATCTGAATTGGCTTGAATTAGATAAGTTGAATAGCATCCTAATTGCTAGTTGCTCTTCCATTGGATTGACCCTTTCTATATTGCAATGATGATAATGCAGTAGGATATTTCAGATAGTAAAATGTATGCATCAAATTGGCGCCGTTGCCAACTGGGTGTTTGTTAGCTACAGTCAGGATTTTCAACTTTCTGAGATCAAGTTCTCTTGTTTCATGTTTATACTCACTTATGGTCCTGTTTTTGTCGTCTGTTTCAGGTGCTCACACGACTTCTCACAGTGCATGCAGACGTATTTTCAGGGTAACCAGAATCTCCTACGCCTTCATGACAACATTGATCAGATCCAACGCGAGCTTAGAGCGCAAATGAGCCGTCTCCACAATGGGAGAGAACACTCAGTGGAAATGGATCCACATACCGACTCAGCACCCTCTACAGAGGTGTCTTTCCTAAGATTTGAATGCTCTTGGACACAACAAGCAATGGGAATTTCCTTAACAAAGATGTAGATGAGGGCTGGGAGCTAGTGGAGAATTTAGCTCAAGTAGATGGTCAGTACAATGAGGATTTTGATAGGAGTGTGCGTGGGGCAGTTGACTCGGACTCAGTTAGCATGAAAGAGATTAAGGCCTTGAATGAGCAGTTGGATAAGCTTCTTATGGCACAGCAAAAACATGTTCATTTCTTGACTGATGATGAGCC
>OVAX01001581.1:10234-42475 GCA_900406405.1 Lepidium africanum | reverse complement strand
GCTGCGTTGTAAATGCGTTGCTAAAAAACGTCCCAAATCTTGCATTTTCTTGTAGTGCATTCAACCAACAAAGCCGAAACATGGACTCTTGAAGACTTACCAGAAGGAATAAAACCAATTGGAGTTAAATGGGTATTTCGAATTAAGAGAAAATCGATGGAACAAGTACCAAGGCTAGTGGGATATAGTGATATTAGTTACAATGTTGATCCGAATGATGGGAAGAGCCCAACCGGTCACATCTTCTACTTGGGTTAAAGTCCAATCACATGGTGTTCTCAAAAACAAGAAACTGTTGCTTTATCTTCTTGTGAAGCCGAGTTTATGGCTGGAACCGAGGCAGCTAGACAAGCAATTTGGTTAAGAGATTTACTAAGAGAAGTAAAGGGATCAACAAGTGATCGAGTTGTAATTCGCATAGACAACAAATCGGCTATTGCACTTACGAAAAATCCTGTTTTTCGTTGAAGAAGCAAATATATTCACACAAGATATCACTCTATAAGAGAGTGTGTTAAAAACGGTTTGATAGAAGTAGAACATATTGACGGGACAAAGCAAAACGAGGATATACTAACAAAGGCACTAGGAAGAATCAAGTTTAAAGAGATGAGAGACTTCATTGGTGTTCAAAATGTTGAAGAAATCGATTTCAAGCTTAAGGGGGAGACTGTTGAATCAAANCGATTTCAAGCTTAAGGGGGAGACTGTTGAATCAAACTTGAAATTAGTTACTTGCTAAGCAAGTTAGGTGGTTAGACTAGATATGCTAGAGATATTTTAGGAGTTATCTAAAGTATAAACATTCCTAATTAGAGTAGGAAATTATCTAGTCTATAAAGAAGATGCCAAAGTGTGGCATAACTTTAAGAGATTAAGATTGAGAGTTTAGGTTTTGCATTGAGTTTCCTAAGCTAATAAAGAGAGTTATTCTTTATAATCTTGATTGCATATTCTTAGGGTTCTACACAAAATACATGGAATATATAACCTTCAAAAATTATACTCACTCTATTTCTTTGGTATTTTATAGATTTTAAAATTTATAGCTCAGAAACTTTATATTGAAGAAAATCTGTGGATTATGACATTCAAAAATAATTTTTTTTCACTCCACATATTGGTAATTTATAAATATTAAATTTTATGGCTTAGATACTTATTTAAAAAAAAAAATTTGTGGACATTAGCATTCAAAAATCATTTTTACTCTAATTTTCTAATGTTTTGGTAATTTATAGAATTTGAAGGTTTAAGAACTTAATTTTGATCAAAATTCTTAGTGTATAGCCTTTAAAAAATTATTTATTTAACTCTAGTTTCTCATTTTTTTTGGTAATTTATAGGTTTTATATTTGATGGCTTAAAAACATATCTTTAGACGAAATCTATGGACAATAGCCTTCAAAAATTATTTTTCAATCCATTTGCTTATTTTTTGGTAATTTATAGATATTAAACTTTATGGGTTAGACACTTAATTTTTATCAAAATCAACGGACTATAGCCTTCGAAAAATATTTTTCACTTTAATATCTCATTTTCCAGTAAGCTATAGATTTTATGGCTTAGAAACTTATTTTTGATCAAAATTTATAGACTATATCTTTCAAAAATATTTTCACTTCATTTTCTCTCTTTCTAGTAATTTAAAGATTTTATATTGTACAATTTGTATACTTATTTTTGTTCAAAATTCATGGACTATACTCTTAAAAAATCAAATTTTCACATTGTCATTTATAGATTTATATATATATATATATATATATATACACACACACACACAATAAACAATATTTGAGAAAAAAAAATTAGGGAAAATGATCAAATCAAAATTGTGGAAATAAATAACAGAATCAAATATTATTAAATTAAAATGCTTAAGGCCTATATTATATAGAAAATTGCTAAAAGTCCAAAGCCTAAATATATGAAACTAGTTATTGATGATAGTATTATGCGCGTGAAAATTTTTTCCACTCGCAAAATAAGCGCGTGCTAATAACTCGCTCAAAAATCTTTTTATTTTCCATGGTCTATTGTCCACCAAATCAACTAATTTTCTAAATTTTTTATATTAGAGCTAATCACTTCCAAGATTTAAGTTAAATGAACTACCCAAGTACAATATGTATTGCTAATTAATATTATCTCCAATACTTGCTGTCTATGGTCATGCAAGGACCTATTCATGTTCACCATATTTTTTTTTGTCAAACACGTCTAACATTAAATAATTAACCAGAAACAGAGAAGTTTAATGAAGCATAATTCAATGCTCTCTTAGCCATTGAATCAGCTTCCAAATTACAAGAACGAGAAATAAAAACACAAGAGGAATATTGAAAGTTCTCTGGTTTTTATTGAAACAGAAAAAAAAAACACAATAATATAAAACTTAAATGTTTAACATGATAAATACTAATTAATGCATTTTATAAAGTACCTGAAGTGTAGCTATAACATAACGCATGTAATAGTTGTCAATATCATATTTTTACATTATATACACAACTGTCAAAAATCTATCATAAATTTGTGATAAAGTTTTGACAAATTTAGAATTTTGAAAACCAAGAACCGATATACAAGTGTTGGAATGTTAATTAAGACCGATTTTGCTACTGGATATTCTGTCATAAAGCTTTTCTAGTGATCGATTTAAAAATACATGACCATGTACAAAATATATTACCATAGACAATTTTGAAGATCGATTTGTATTGACAACGTTTGTGATAATACTTAATATATATTGCGTGAGTCGATTATTGAGAAGGATATCACTTTTGACCTAATCACCTTTCACATATTGTATCACCTTTCTACCATGTAACATATACATATCTTCTCCACATAAGCATCCAACATGGAGTGCGATGTTGAAATCATTGCACATATAAATTCCATATTTTCGATTAATTATATCTTCGCACATATCACACCAATATTGAGCACTAGCATCTTGTCCAAAAGAAAATTTAAGAAAATGTTCATCATGCTTGTACATGAATTTTTTTGGAAGAGTGGCACAACCAAAACACAAAGCAAAGTCACATTATTCACACTCTAGATGATATTCTTTGCTATTTTGGCAAATCGAGTGTATTCCCGACAATCCAGGTTTAGATGGTAGAAACAAAAGATGATTATGAGAGTGATACTTCAGTGCCTCGGATATAAAAGCACAATTTAAGTCAATATGAAAATCACATTCGTTAAATTTGCAGCGATATTGGAAACCATTGCATAAACGTGTGCAAGTTGAACACTTAAATGTAGTGCATAGAATTATATATCTCTCTAACCGAAGAGGATGATGATGCGTCATATGTATTGTTAAAGAGGGAAGACGTGCACATACTTTGTGGAGAACAAAATCACACTTTATGCAAATGAAAATATCACCGTCATAGATAGGAAGTGCACAAGCTTGACACTTATATTCTTTTCCATTAGCTTTATCAATCTCTTTGTGGAATCTCATTGAAAAGGGACGACTATTATATTTTGAACAATAAATGTTGTTACATGTGTCTTCTAACTTTCCCTCAAGTTCTTTTTCAGCGTTCATACTTATATCTATGGCACATTTGGTATGAACAAAATAATAGCAGGAGACGCACAAATATCCTCCATAATTTTCATCCTATATATATATATATATATATATATATCATTACAAATCTCGCAAAACCATAATGAAGGTAGATAAGAAGAAGTGAAATTGAGTCGATGATTATGACAAGGTATTCTTATGATGCTTGGAAAGTAAATACATTCTTTATGGACTACGAAATCACATTGGTAACACATATAGATAAAATACCTTTGATCATCCAAAACACAAATGTTGCAAGTTATATAAGCTTTTCTATGAATGTAGTTGAGTCTGTGTTTATGCATGATCTGGTGTTTAATCGTAAGGAGTGGTTTCTTTTGAACACATTCATGACAAACTCTAAAATCACATATAGAGCAAAAGTGAAAAGAATTCTTATTACCATAACAACAATAACATTGTCTACTTCCTTCTAGATGATACATGAGAGCTCGGAGAGAATGTTTTGGATGATAAGGATTATTTTGAATCGGCTCAATACACTCTTTATGGAAGCAAACAATGAAGTTCTTGCTATTACTGAATTTGTTGCATACATAATATCCATAGGTTTTGTCCAACCGACGATTGCAAAAGCTACATAGATCGCAACCATCACCTTTTGTTTCTTTGTTGCACCAAATAAGGGAATAAGTACTATCTCTATATTGAGACTCATAATTGAGAATATATAATGGTACTATAATAATTGGTGAAACTCTGCACTTCTTTAAACAAAATTTTTCTTTATTATTACCATCCAGTGGAAGAGGGCGAATGATAATTGTATGACGATTTTTATCATTCAAAGAATCCATGGTTACCTAATAAAAGAAAGGGTTTATGAAGTTTGATAAAGTGATTATTTGAGAGTAGGATTAAAAACATACATTAACACATAGTCTATATATAGACATCAAGATCAAATACAAACAATTCTTTGATTGTCATAAAACGTCGTCTTCAAACTATATATTAATTTTACACGTTTTCACCAAAAAAAATTTAAGACTTTATAATATTGTGTTTTTCTTGAAGAAAATGTTAAGAATAATCTTGATTTTTTTCTTAAAGTGGTGAGGTAAAATTTACTTTTCTTCCTATACCAATAAAAAATGGCTGATTGTGTATTTCTCTATGTATTGTGCATGTTCACACCAGATTACTATGTATTTTTTTGACTATTCTGTGTATACTCTATATTAACTATTATTTATGTAATTCGACCCAAATTTTTTTTGCAACCTTAAAATAAATCATATTCAATTAATTTCATCAATCAAATTTGATTTATCAACCTAAATTTTTATTAGTTTTATCATTTTTCTTCAAATAAAACCATAATGTTATCAATTTCCCCAAATAAAACTCTAATTTTATCTATCACGATGACTAGACCATTAAATTACAATTTTATTATATAGCAATTTTGATTTGAATAAAAGAAAGTGACATTACGATTTAGGAAAAAATGATAAGATCATAGTTTGGTTTAGAGAAAATTGATAAATTAACGACAGTATATGTTAATAAATCAAATTCGGTCAATAAAATTAATGGAATATGATTAATTTATAGGAAAAAAAATTTAAGTTAAATTACAGAGAAGGTAGAAAATTTGGGTTGAGTTACGAAGATAATAGTGAGTTTAGAGTATACACCGATGACCTAATAAGAGCTAATAAGTACAAGGTGATCCAGTGTGAACGAGTATATATAGTACATGGAAAAATCTTAGCCAGCCCTTAAAACAATTAACTTTACATTCTCATGAAAAGTTTCTCTTGTTTAGGAAAGAAACATTACATCTAATAAACACATCAATTAAAATAATGTGCAACTACCACAATCGAATGCTATGTCGGTACAGTACTTTAGGATCAAATTTGCAAGGAGGCAGTAACTAGCAACACTAAAACATGAGAACTCAACTTAATCTAAAACAATTATGATTTTGATTTTTATCTAATCCTAACAAGAACTAAACAATTCAAAGAAACAAAGCAAAACACAAAGATAAAATGATAGATCAAACGAGAGACACATCAGAATATCTAAAGCAATGAGTCAAGGGCTAACGATTGATCTACTAATCAATGACTAGAATTATATATGGGTTATAGTGTGAGATTTGATGTTTTTTCTTCTTTTTTGGTCAGAAAAAGAGGCAAAGCCCCAAATATCATTCAACTAAATTATGTATCGCACCTAACAAAACGAGGCTGAGAAATATCATTCTCATCCTCAATCAAAATCTCACAAAGAGTTTCAGGAATAATCTCAAAAGAATGAAAACCTAATGATAAAGAAAAAGCATGATTAGCAAGACCATCCACTAAGCGGTTCGCCTCCCTAAAAACCAGCCCTCTGATAAAAAGCCATGGCACAAATGTACCAGGAATGAGAAGGGATGAAAGTCATTAATCCCTTTCTTGAGGAAGCCAACTACCACCTCCGAATCCACCTCGAGTTCCAAATGTGTGACTCGAATCTCCCAAGCTAGATATAGACCATAATACACACCCCATAATTCAGCCAGAGGAGCCGTACATATCCCTATATTTAGCGAGAAACATCCTATCCATTTTCCGGATGAATGACATAGAACTCCCCCTGCTGTAGCTAACTTTGGGTTGCCTCGCGAAGCAGCATCCGTATTCAACTTACACCACTCTCCAAGTGATGGTTTCCAAGAGATCAATTTGACACAATTACGCATGACACTAACATTACTTTGTCCACTAGCATTCACTTGAAAGGTCTCGAGAGCTTTCCCTCGTATAAATTGTACTATGTCTCGACATTTTCCACCATCTCCAAAGATATAGTTACACCTCCACTTGCAGCCCCACCATACAATGATCACAAACATTGTATATCAGGCACACCCATCACATGAACACCAATATTCTCATAAAGCCACCCAAATAATGGCATCGAAAAAAGGTATGCTTTCTTACGGCGTGGTACCAAACATCTCCAAATACCGGCCATATATGGACAGTCTCTCAAAACGTGGAGGATTGATTCATCCTCCGCTCTACACGACTGACACATACCCGAAGGAGAAAGATGGTGTCGTTGTCGTTCCAAATTAGTTAACAAAATGTGATTCACTCCCATCCAAAGAAAAAAACGGACCCTCTCAGGCACTTGTACTCTCCAAACTCGGTCAAAAATTCCAGACATATTAGGCCCGGTCTATAATGTTAAAAACGCATAAGCTGAGCTCACCGTAAACTTCCCATTTGATGAGAAACTCCAACTCATTCGGTCCATCGCACCGCACCTAGTTGTAACTTCAGCTCTCGAGGTAAGTATGGATCAATTATATCTCGATCCAATCCCAAACCCATATGCCAAAGATCACGTATCATAACATTCTCCGAATTTGGAGGTAAATCTGTAACAACCTGAGAACAAAGAGGCTCATCCGATAACCATTTATCTGTCCAAACGTGAGTGACATACCCTGACCCTACAACCCATTTAATCCTGGGTAAAAAGACGTCCATGAAGCCAAGATGTATGCTTCGAAAAATCATAGACTTATAACCAGGGCGACGTGTCCAAGCAATGTCATGTACATTACCAATCTTGTACTTAGACCGTAATAGTCTCGCCCATAGGCTCGTAGAGTCTTGCATCAAGTGCCAAGCTAATTTCCCAAGCAAGGCTCGATTCATATCCATTAATACTTTAACCCCCAGACCACCATCCATCTTCTTTTGACATACTTTATTCCAACTCAAAAGGTGAACTTTTCTCTTCTCAATCATATCTCCCCAAAGAAAAGATCTCGAGATTCTGTCTAGGCTCATCAACGTCGATGACGGCAAAATGATAGATCCCATAGAATGAATTGGTATGGATGATAACACTAACTTAGTGAGTGTCAACCTACCAGCCATGGTTAGCGTACAACTCTTCCAACAGGTAAAATTCGAAGAAACACAAGAAATAACATCACCAAAAGTCCCTTTATTCAATCGGTTCTGCAATATTGGGATACCTAAGTACTTATCCAAATCCTTGGTAGAAGTAATGCCACTTTCAGAACTAATGTCTCTCTCTAATGGCTTATTTTCTGTCCTAATGCACGACAAAATTTCGCAAGGACTTCTCGAATAACCCTTAATTGCTCTATTGAAGCCTCATCAAATAAAATCAGGTCATCGGTAAAACGTATATGAGACAACTCTGGTCCACCCCGAGATATCCTCACCGGTTTCCAACATTTGGTTTACAAAAAGAAACAAGCATGTTGGTACCTACAGGAAGAACTGAGAAACTCAAATCGAAATCTCCTCTGAAGAGTATGGAATTATTTGGTATTGCCTCGAAGATATTCTAGCTAAATCTAAGTGGAAGAAGCTTTCTGTTTGTCATTGGGATCCTTTGCTCAAGAAAGATTATTTGTCTCCTTTGATTAAAACCATTGTGCATCGTTTGATTCGGCCTTTTCCATCGTTTAATAAGGAAATAAAATATAATTCTCGTAATCATAATATATATATATATATATATATATATACACACATTAAACAATATTGGAGAAAAAAATAAATAACAAAGGGAAAATAATCAAATCACCAAGTTGCTCTCAGTCTGGTGGTTAAGATGATCCAGCTAATGACTTGACACCAAGGTTCGATTCCCACCTGCTGCATTATGGTAGCTTAAAAAAAGGAATTTTAGGGGTGGGCGTTAGGCTATGAATCGGGCTTGTCGGTCCAATGTTGAAAAAGTTAATAATAATAAGAAATAAATAATCAAATCAAACCAACCAATAGTGGTGGAACTAAATTAACATAATCAAATATCTTGGTTTACATATACAAAAATTCCCCACAAGGGACCAATTAGGATGGCATTTCAACAAAACAGGTTTTTACACGGTTAAATCAGGTTACTGGCGAAAAAGAATATTTCCCAACGGAAGTGTGGAAAGTGAAAGCACCACAAAAAATAAGGCATTTTATCTTGTAAATGTTATCAAGAAAAGTAGCAGTTAAATCTAATTTGATAAGACATAGAATTCAATGTGACACCCGGTGTGATAGTTGTAGCACAGAAGATGAGAATATTAGTCATGTCTTATTTGAGTGCTCCCCTGCGCTTCAAGTGTGGGCCCTATCCAAGACTCCAGCAGGTTCTCAGTTTCCTAGGACTTCAATATTTTCTAATATTGACTATTTATTTTGGTGAATACCCAAAACCGAAGGCTATAGTAGTTTCGCATGGGTCCTCTAGTTTATTTGGAATGCAAGAAATGAGAAATCATTCACAGCTAAGATCCAAGATCCTTTAGACCTGATTCAGCGAGCTGAAGCAGAAGCAAATGCTTGGGCGGCAGCTCAGCAAGACATACCCTCAAAAGCTAAGAATGGCGGTGTCCCACTGTACTCTAAAGGAGGTACAGTCTCCAGCCCGCTTGCGGTGAATCCAATTTTTTAAGGTTATAAATGTATGGTGGATGCCTCCTGGAAAGAATCAGACTGTTTCATTAGCTTATGATGGTATTGTTATCTGTTTAACGACGATGGTATCAATATGGGTGCACAATGTTTAAGACGAAGCTTATCCCCCTGTCATGCGGAATTCGAGGCTCTATTGTGGGTTATGACATGCCTTAGTTCTTTTTATTTATCGGAAGTAGAGTTTCTAGTAGACTTCTCGAAACTGGTGAAGCTGGTGGAGGACCCGTTAGCATGGCCAGTAATAACAAGATTTTACTCAAGTTTTCAAATCCTATTACACTAAAGTGTCGAAATAGTATAATAGGTGTCAAACCAACTGGGAGTGTAGCTATCAATCAAGATGCAGCTAACTATTCTAATCCAAGCCAATCAGAGTGTGATTTATCTAACAATCTAGATCGAACATAAAACCAAAAATAAACAAGCAAGTAACAATAACAGAGAAATTAAACAAAGCAGTAGGTAACAGAGTAATAAGTGAATTTAACGCAGGGTAAGAAAAAAGGTTCCTGAGGAGTGAGTATCATGGACTAGTGTGACTCTTAGACTAACTAGGCGCTTGACAACACTCGATAGAGCAAATCTCTAGACAACGAGAACAATAGCATTGAATCCCCTCTCGTGGCAAACAAACTCGAGATGACTACTAACAGACCCTATCGCCATAGGCGTTTGATAATCTACGCGGCATGAATAATCAACCTGCTTATAGCCAATTCACACCTCGGACATTCGATCCCTCAAGCCAAGTGTTTGAATCTCTGAGGGGGTTCAGTCAGACGCTCTACCAAACACCTATCGGGTGCTAGAGTGTCTCAAAACAAGCTCCAGTTGATCAGAATGAAGCTAGTGATTACAGCACCAAAACAGAAAAGATTCTAACAATTCTAACCTCAAGCAGCCTAGAAAACCTAAGCTTTACGCTGACCTAACTCATCCTCAGGAGCCCTACTCAGAACTCATAAACTTAACAGTAAGCACGAAATCAATATTGGATAGCATAGACAATGAACTCGAACAAGAATTTAAATCAATGCTAAGTGTAAAACTGAATTGCATAAAAAGTAAAGTCGAAATCAGAAGGAATTCGTTCTGAGATTACAAAAGCTCTCAAAAGTCTGCGTGCACGAAAAGTAGTAAAAACTAAGGTGTTTGTTTGAATAGAAGAAATAAACATAAATAGTAAACTTGGTACAACCCTAAGTTGAATTTGGCCCAATAGAACAAGCCCAGAGTGCAGTGGAAATTAGCCTCAATTTAGCCCAACGTTGAAAAAGGCTCATCAGAAGAAAGTTTGTAGCCCAAGATATACTCCACTTGATCTGCAACTCGAACGGAAACTATGGGAATGCCTGAGGCTCTATGAATGGTCTGAGTGCATCTCGAGTAAAAACAAGCTCGATCCCATCCAGGGTATCTGTAGACTCGATCTTGTCTAGGGCTCCTCCTGAGACTGGAGTGACCTTCTGACTCGACCTGAGGCTCGAGCCTGTCTGGGTGGATTCTGACTCGACCTGAGGCTCGACCCTGTCTGGGGTTGATTCTGACTCGACCTGAGGCTCGACCCTGTCTGGGGTGGATTTTGACTCGACTTGAGGCTCGACCCTCTCTGGGGCGGGACTCGATCCGCGTCTGGAGCGGGACTCGATCTGCGTCTGGAGGGGTACTCGGTCCGCATCTTGAGCAGGACTCAATCCGCGTCTGGAGTGGGACTCAATCCGTGTCTGGAGTGTGTCCTAAGGCTAGCACACTCTTTAGATGCTCTGTAACTCCTATTAGACTCCAAGTGCTGCTTCCTCAATCTTTAACTTTTGCTTGCCCAGAATGCTCAATATTAACGCTCAAAGTGCCTGAAATCTCCTCAGATGCAATGTGCATGCTAATGCAGATGAATGAAGCTATTCGGACTCTAAAATGATGAGAATGCAGTGGGAATATATGCAAAAACTAGCTAAATGAGACTCCTAGTGAATGCTAAAAACGTGTATATCAGCCAGACTTCTTACCTTATCTCGATGATTTCTTCAGACTCAAAAACGGTTTTGAGGTGGTCTCCTTATCGTTGCTTCCACGTGTTCTGAACCACAAGGCTGATTCCCTAGCTAGACGGACTCGAAGCTTATCAAGAAATGTGACTTTGGTGAATAATGTATCGGCCGTTTGGACCCGTTTTTGATTAAATTTATATATATAATTAAGTTGACAAAAAAAAAAAATTTTAAGGCCCATATCATGTAGAAAATTTGCTGAAACCCGAAAGCCCAACACTCAAATATAATGTAAAGATACCGAACCAGTAATTGATGTCTAAACTACTACATGTGAAAATTTACCCCATAAACAAAATCAACGCGTGCGAATAACTTGCTCAAAATTTCTCATTTTTCGTAGTCCACCAAATCAACAACTAATTTTTAAAAATTAAAATTGCGTGAAAAATTTTTAATTTCAACTTTTTCTTAAAGACCATTAATCATAATGCAAAGACTGCAATTTCCAAAATTAATCATAATTGATATAAATCTCGTAATTATGGTAAATCTCGACCACTACCAACACTAATCCAAAAGAATTAGTAATCTCTTTTATAGAACAGTGTCCAATCTAAGCTCTCACGAGCTTTCACTTTTTTTTTTTTTAATCTTTATCTTAGTGTCTCTAGGGTTCTCTGAAGTAAGTTTCAGTGAAGAAGAAGAAGAAGAAGATAATCGTTTTGGTTTCTCTGAAGAAGAAGAAGAAAAAAGCATGTTGGTGCCTACAGGAAGGATCGAGAAACTCTCCGTTTCTAAAGGTTCTCAAATCGAAGTCTCCTCTGAAGAGTATGAGCAAAGTACTGGAAGTATTTGGTATTGTGCCATTCTCGAAGATAATCTAGCTAAATCTAAGCGGAAGAAGCTTTCTGTTCGTCATTTGGATCCTTTGCTCAAGGAAGATTATTCGTCTCCTTTGATTAACACCGCTTTGCATCGTATGATTCGTCCTGTTCCACCGGCGGATCTGTTTTCAGATGTTGATTTTGAGGCAGGTGACGCCATTGATGCTGCTTATCAAGGTGGTTGGTCGTCTGGATTTGTGATTAAAGTTTTGGAGAATCAGCGTTATTTGGTTTACCTCAGATTGAAAGATGATGTTGTCGAGATCGAACGGAATCATTTGAGGCAACATTTGATCTGGAAAAATGATGAATGGTTTCAAAGTGAAAAACAAGTTAGTATCTGAGTTTTTTTAATTGTTTCTTTTAAGTTTCTGATATTTTTGTTATCAAATGTGGTTTGATCTTTCTTTTTTGTTATGTTTTGTGATCCAAGGAATTGATTGAGTCTGATTATAGTGCTGGGAAGAGTGTAGAAGTGAGTATTGAGGTAGATAATCTAGGCTATGTTTGGGTTCCGGCTATGGCTATTAAGGAGAATGAGGATGGGACAGTACTCGTTAAGTACCATTCATTGAGCGGTGAAGGAGATGAATGGACCAAGATTAGCCTTCCTTATTCCAAAGTTAGACCTTCGCCACCAACTGCTGGTTTAGTATCTTACAATTTAATGGAAAATGTGGATGCGCTTCTCGAGTCTGGATGGTGTCCAGGTGTGGTTAGTAGTGTTCATTCCGGGGACATATACACTGTGGTTTTAGGTCCAAACAAGGAGAGTAAGAAGTTTGATGTGTTGAAGTTAAGACCTTCTATAGAGTGGAAAGATGGAGTTTGGCATAAAATAGAAAAGGTAATTATGTGGTTCTTATATAAAACCATTATTGTATGTAAGTCTTGGATTTGTTGGAAATTGAGTTGTAAACAGTAATGTGTTCCAATTTTCAGGTTTTAGATATTGAGAAGACTCGGCATTCAGCTGAAGAAGTACCACCTTCAAACCGCGTTAGAGTATCTATCCGAACTGCCTTGAGAGACAAAAAAGCTTTGAGTGCAGGGAAGACATTAAGGGAGACTCGCTCTTTTAATAGCGGTATGCAAAATCCTCTTCTTGCCTCTTCCAATGGAGAAGCTGTTGCAGAGGCTGGAGTATCCGTCACTGTGAGTGAAACACCACTCTCCAAAACAGCAGCTGTGAGTTAGATATTTCCTCCTCTTCCCTCTACTTGCTTGAAGCTATCTTTACTAAAATAACATATATTGGGTAATTACAGATGAACGAAAACACTTTAGGCACAAACCAATCAGAAATAGCGCCATGTAAGTGTAATATCACTTCTCTACCTTCACAAGTATGATGGTTATTCTTATGTAAGTTGTTTGTGTTACGGAATGAATCTTCATATTGTTGTTTCCAGCAAAAGAGACTCACTCACCATTAGTCCTGGGCATAGCTGCTTCCTCTCTCAAAAAACCAGCGGTCAAAACACAAGGGAAAACAAGTCCGAGGAAGAAACTTCAAACAATGAAGAATCAGAAAGGCTCTGCAAATGATTCTGTTGGAGAGAAGGTGAACCTTCGTTAGTTTTACTGTTAAATATTGAGTTTTGGTGGTCGTTTATCTTAACGATTCTATGCAGGCAGCGGAGGAGACAAAAAACAAAGAGAACGTTAATAAGAGGAAAAGAGGACAACCAAAAAAGTTCATAAGCACAGAACCTAAGCAGAAGACTGGTATGTTGTCTTAATTTTAATGGGTAAGTAAGCTGGCATTTATATTCTTGTAATATTGAAACATTTTTGGTATTATAACATGTAGGTGTGGCTGGTAATGGTTCAAAGGCTGCGACTATTGAACTTGCCGATTTGACTGATGATGATAGGCCTCTCGCATCATGGATCCACAGTGGAAATATATCAGCGGGTTTGGCTGGATCAAGTACTGACACGTCTTTTATACATTTGATGCTCTTTTGGCTTTTGGTTCTCATTGTTTTGTGTTTTTCTTTTCAGAGCAATCCGTTTCCCGGACTCTGGATCCAGGGCTTAATTCTGTTGTGGAAAAACATGTCGATGTTATGGCAACTCCTCCAGTGGATGATTCGACAATGGTTCTTCCATTTGCAAAGAAGTCACCACTTTGGAATGTTATTGAATCAATGGAGGTCTTAAAAGCAGTGCCACAGCGTCCACATTTCAGTCCATTGCTAGAGAGTGAAGAAGATTTCCGTGAAGGAGACGCCATTGGTAGAATGGTGATATTCACTGGCTTGTTAGAGAAAGTCAACAAACTACAAGTCGATGATCCAATAAGCTCGATTAACAGGATCGACGAGTCTTTTCTCAAGCTAGAGGAACACGGATTCGATGTTACAATGCCTCGATCTCGAATCGCCAAGCTATTGTCCATTAAAGAAAGCCAAAAATTGGCATTGGAAGAATTGAAAGCTGCTGAGAAAGTGATCACAGAGACTGACAGTAAAAGAAGGAAGTGTGAAGAAGAGATTATTGCATTGCAGAGACAACAAGAGTTGGTGAAGGAAGCGAAAGCAACACACGACAAGGAGATGGCTCGGATGCAGTCTCAGGCGGCGGTTCTTGACCAAAAAGTTCAGAATGTAGATGAGGAGTTTCGGGCAATTGCGGCTGCACCATGGAAATAAGCAAGCCATAGATCAAACTTTTGTGTTTAAAACTAACTGGAGTTCGATGCATGTTTGTAGGCAAATTAAGTAGAAGTCCTCTTGTCTTGTGTCTTTATCTTGTTTTTTAAGTCTTGTCAATCACATCAAAAATCATAACTCTTCTACATTGTTATTGCTAATTTCGTAATCATATATAGAGACATAACACAAATAAACAACAATAAGTCTCAGTAGATAAATGTGAAAGAGAATTCAGTAAGTAGGAATACTCAAAGAAAGAAAACTCTTAAATAAAACAAACTTCTGAGTGAAAATATTATTTGTTCCCACTCAACACCTACAAAAACAATACTTTTTGGAATCTTTTGGTCAAAGAGGTGTTTATAAAATACGAGACAAGCTTATAGATTGGTACTCTAGTCCAAGTTGAATCAGAAGTTGACATGTAAGGATGCATATGATTCTCCTTTACTTCCGGTTCTTGCTCTCATCCTTCTCCTTTTCTCTCTTCTTATAAAGTTTCTCGAGGACACGTTTAGCTTCGCAGTTGGGGAAGTTAGAAAGATCGTAATAGTGAGGAGCAACATCTACTAGCCTGTGAATTCATCCACATGGGAAAGGAAGCATTAACAGTGAAGAAAACGTCGAATAGATCATTATAACCAACGAAAACAAGAACAAGGAAAGGAAAACTAACCATTCGCCACGAATATCTGTCACAGTTCTGATGAAATTCCTGCTAGTTAAAACATATTCGTTGTATATTACCCACTCGGGTTTGTGATCCAAACAATTGGATGGATGCAAATGAACCACCTGCCAAACAAGAATTTAACCATCAGGTTAATTCAAAGAGAAAGATATATTTATATGGAAACAACATATTTTGAACATATTCAGTCATACTTGGTTGTCTTTGACAGTCAAGTAATGGCCAGTGCGTTCTAAGTGAGCCACTTGCATGAAATAACCAGAAAGCATGGCCTTCCTTATGTTAATGTAGTAGTCGCGGCTGTTAAAATCAGTGCTGCACATCTTCAGGTTGAATCTTGACATTATCCGGACTAGCTGCTGTCTGACATTGTCTGCAGACTTCATAGCTCTATTGTTGATGAAGTTTTCATAGCACCAATTTGGATCTTCATCTGCGAGAATTCACATTCACCAAGTTAATTAAGGTCATCTTATTTGTCTAAAGCAACTACAAAACAAAGAAGACGAAAAACCACTTACTGTTTTGCTTGAAAGCGTGGTAGACATTCAACAATGTGAGGTGATCTCCATCAATGTGTCCAAACCTAGCTTTAGCTTCATCTGCTGCTTTTTGGGCCTCTCTAGGCCGGATAAAGCAATTCGGTACTAAAGAAAGAATTGGTTTTATAACAGAAGAGGTCCATGGAAGAGGTCAGCAGATGCATAGAGGCGATGAGACTGATACCATTTGCTTCATGAGAGAGAATAACTGAGAAACTGCAACTATCTGCATCAGCACTCACTTAAGATACCCCTAACCGTGGGTATGCAGAACCCAGACTAGAGACTGCTGATGACAACCTAACTCCAGAACTTAATTCTAAATGACAATCATACACATGGACAATTGAGGATGGGCTCAAATGCACATTAGACTAGATGCAGAATGCAACCGATATCAAGTCTAAGCCTACGCATTACTACACAGCTCGTCCAGACTACCAAGAACAAATAAATACATGTAAAGGGCGTACCTGAAAGCATTGCTGAAATTGAGAGAATCTCGTTGGAGCAGTTGAATTCAGGACTGACTATGAGCATCTTTGCCATCTGTGGATCCAAGGGGAACTCACTCATTATCTCACCTGTCTTTGTCATGTTACCTTCATCATCCAGGGCTCCCAAATAATTTAAAACCTCTAAGGCTCGCATCAGCGTTTCGGGAGCAGGGGGGTCCATGAAATCGAAGTGCACCAAGTCATCAATACCCAGTTTTTTCAAGGTCAGGACTGTGTTTGCCAGGTTCGACCTCAATATTTCAGGATATGTCTGCGGCTGCAAGTCATCATTGAAACTCTTCTCTGTATAAAGCCTGAAGCATTTTCCAGGCCGTGTTCTACCGGCACGACCTGATCTCTGGTGAGCACTTGCCTTTGAAATTGGGGACACTAACAGGGACTCCACACGGATTCGTGGGTTGTAGACTTTTTGCTTTGCAAAACCAGGGTCGATGACGTAGACAATCCCATCTATGGTTAAAGAAGTTTCAGCAATGTTAGTTGAGACAACAATCTTTCTCCCAGGAGGACCGCCTTCTGTTACTGGTTCTGGAGCAGGATCAAATATCTTCTGCTGCATCGCAGGTGGAAGAGTAGAATAAAGAGGAACAGCTTTAATAGGCCCCACTTGATCCCCAAGATTACTGACTTCTTTATTGATTTTGCGGCACGCATCTTCAATCTCCTCCTCCCCAGTTAAAAAAACAAGAATATCACCAGGAGGCTCACACATGTGAATCTGGACAACAGTCCTAATAGCAGCTTCGAGATAGTCCCTCTCAGGCTCCTGAGTGTAAAAGATTTCAACTGGATGAAGCCTACCAGGAACTTTCATCAGAGGAGCACCACTAAAGTATTCCTGAAACTTTTCAGCTTCTAGAGTTGCACTCATCACAACTAACTTAAGATCAGGTCTATTTCTTAATACTTCTTTCAGAAGACCAAACAGCACATCTGTGGATAAAGTCCTTTCATGGGCCTCATCGAGAATAATCACTCTGTATCTCTCTAAAAGCGGGTCCGCCATTGCTTCTCTTAGCAGCATACCATCAGTCAAGTACCTGGTCATGGTGAGTGACACATGATTAGCTCCACGTCCACAATTACCTAAATCAAAACGTAAACTGAAAAGATGAAAAGCTAAAAGAGAGACAATGCTTACTTAAGTACTGTTCTGGAGCTACTACAATCCTCGAAACGGATGCTGTAACCAACTTCTTCCCCAATACTCACATCCATCTCTTCAGCAACACGACGGGACACAGACATGGCTGCAACTCTACGAGGCTGTGTACATCCAACCAACCACTTCCTACGCTTATCCGAGGTTTCAGCATCCACAGCATCAATAACAAACTGAGGAATCTGCATAATAAACCAAATTTACTGTTACCCTTTCATATTCTAGACAATAACCATTATCTCCAATTAAATAAACTTCAAATATTATCATTGCAAAGCATTACATAATTGATCAAATTCGAAAGATCAGAGAAAGAAAGATGAAAACTTAACCTGAGTGGTTTTCCCACTACCAGTCTCGCCAACCAGAATTAGGGTTTGATTGCTATTCAAAGTTCGAAGAAACTCCTCTTTCTGTTGCCACACAGGTAAAGTTCTCCGTTTCTCAAGAATCTCATAATATCTCGGCGAATACGGCTTTCCGTTCCATTTATTGATCAGACTATTGACTCCTCCGTCGGAAAGACCATTGATTTTGGCGTTCTTCGTTGGCTCTTCCATGACATCAAACAAACTTACTTTCCTCTTTCTCTCTGTACCCATTAAGAAAGATGCTTAAGAACGAACCACGGACGCAAGAGAGAAGTAACAAGCCCCTTATCAAGAGGCAAAAGCAGAACGATGAACGACAAATTGAAAAACTAGGGTTCTGCAGCTTTGATTTAGGAGAAGAGAGAGGCGGCTAAATTTTATAGAATTTATAATTCGACCCCGAAATTTTAGGAAGAAAAAGGAACCAAAAGTTCGTTAAGTGGGCTACTAATGGGCCTGGCCCATTATATAGCGAAATACCAGCCCAAGATACAAATGTCTAAAATCAGGCCTGGCCCAAGAGACATTTGTATTGCGAGTCTTGACGTTAGGCATTAACAACATCAACAAGCTCTACATGGCTACACAGAAACCATTCCAATAAAGTCTTAATCTTAATAGAGATAATGCTTAAACTAAAACAATATTTGTTTAAATAAACCATGAACTATGATTACAATGAAGATGGTTTTATTACTATTCATGAACAAGAAATGAAAACAACCCAAACAAGGACCATAGCAGTTACAAGTGCTTGTTGCAGGGAAAAAAGACCTTGATTCAACATATATCCAGATACGAGAATGGCTTCTCAGTACAAATAACAAACCTTGGTTTTGCACCGTTTGCACTTGTTCATAGTAAACCCAGTTCCAGCAAAATCCTGAAAGTTATAGAAAGCTCTTAAGTCACACCCAATCAAAACATACTCCAAGACCGAATAGCTTCAGTTAACCATAACAGCAAATTACTTCTGTCTTCACACAGGGAAGAAACAACTTACCAAATATAATCTCACAACAATGGTCTAGTAACGATTGTAGGCTTTTCCAAAGTCCTCGCGTCTATGTCGTTGGAATCCAGTACCATAATTGTTGTCTTGATGCCTTGAGGAATAGTTTTTTACATGGTTTGGATATCTGCCCTCGGAATCCATTGGAACATTGTTTACACCATAGGGAGGAGGATTGGGAATGTAGCCATCATCAAACTCAGTATAAGGAAAATGTCTATAGTTACTTCCATAACTCGGACCAGAGACTTGCTGCCGTGATTGCTGGTGACGTCTTTGAGCATCCATTTGCAGAAATTCATCCCATTGTTTAGCATTCATACCCCTTAGCCCAGCCAGTTTCTTCATGTAAGTTTCTCTCAGTTCCCGGATTGTCTAAAAACTCGCACAAGTTGATGTCAGAAGTTGAAGTTCCTCAAAAGGAATTGTATTTCACAAAGAGATTGGGGACTATAAGTACATTTGGACAGATCCGCAGCCATCCAATAATCTCAGCGAATAAAATCTAAGAAGTATGAAACTTTCACAGTAGACACTCCTAAGAATTGCCATTGCTGAGGTCACAGAATTAAATCCAGCCTATACTCGGTTTTCAATCTAAAAGGAACACATCAGTCACTGGATCTCTTACCTCTCGATGCTTGATGTTCTCCTCATCCTCTTCTTTGTCGCGTTTCTTTTCAAGTTCCATTGCATCCCTCGTATATTCCAATTCTAGTTCTTCCAATGTCTGTGGAAAAGCAGGGCGTTCAAACTGACGAGTCACCTGAATGTCGCTGGAGCCACCCATTCTCTCTTGATCCCATCTTTCAGACCTATAATGACTCACCTCAGACTTTTGCCTATCATACGGTTTATCCCATCCACTATAACGTGGTCGGCCTGGCGATTTAGAATGTGTAGAACGACTCCGAGCTCTGTCACTACCATAAGCTTCATAAAATGAATAATAATGTCAACTGCTTGGTCACGAGACTAAATCAAAGGTTACATCTACAGCAAAACGCATGATCTCATCTTCAATGAAATAAGTTGCAGACTTCAAAAGAAATTTCAGTAAATAATTTATTTACTTCAATACTGTACATAATGCTAGAATAGAACATAAAGGACTTACCTTTGGCTGCAAAATAAAGACAAGGAAAGGACATTATCGGCCAAAACAAAGCCTGAAAAAAACCAATCAACTTCCCCAAAAACAAGTCTGAAAAAAACAAGTACCAGCTCTCTAAGGGATCCTATCCTGTCCCTACCTTGTGGTGATCCTCGGGAAACATTTCGCTGATTCTCCCGAACACGATTCTCTTCGCGCACACGATTATCCACAAACTTATCTTGCCTTGCAGAGTGCTCTGAGAAACCTGATGGACCATGTGAAGGCGGGTGCGGTCTTTGAGGTTCAGATTTTGGAGCACGCGGTAGACCAACAGAATTTCGCCTAGGTGACCTGGATCTGCTTCTGTGAGGGGCAGAAGAACCTTTAATCTCACCATCCTCTCTGATCTTGTGAACAGCATCTACACCTTTCCTCAAGATTAATCTGTCCTTGCCACTAACAATTATAAACTTCTCGTCCATTTTAATCGTGCAGCCGGTCTCCTTCTCAATCCTTTCCATAACTTTCTCAGTAAACAAAACTCTTACATTCTTGTCCCTAGCCGGTACCCTTTCAAAGAATTCTTGAGACTTCCTGTTGGCACCAAGTGTCGAAGGACAGCCCTAAAGTATGGAAAAAAGTGTGAGCAACAATCAAAACGACATACAAATGATGTATAAACTAAAGAGGAGCTAGCTAGAAGAAAATGTGAGGATTACCTGAGTAAAATGACCAGACTCCCCACATATTTTACAGATCATTTCCTCTTCTTTTCTCTTCTTCCAATTCCTCTCAGTAGCTTTCGATTTAGCCTCCCAAACCTTAGCCTCTCGGCTAGTAAAATCAGTTGGTACAGAATTAGGGTCGGGTAGTTGCTCTTCTTCCTCATATCTTTCTTCAGACCTTTGTTTGATAGGATTGTCTTTCTCTTGGACATTGTTGGTCACAATACTTGGTGGACCAGTATATTCCTTATAGATTTCACTAAAGTCGTCATCAAGTTCTGGGTCCGATCTAGTGCTTTCCATCTGAAAATAAAAATAAAAATTCTCTGTTTCAATTTCCATAGAAGAGACTGAAAGTAGAAGATTAATTCGACAGTTCATTCATCCATAGAAGTATCACTGTGAAGACTCTACCACTAGGAGAATTAGAACAAAGACATCACATTATCCATTAGAAACATAACATAATGATTCAAGTGGCCAAATTCTTAGAAATTAACAAAACTTAAGGTCATAGAACCAATTTCACCGATTGTCACAGATATGCTCGCTCGATGCTACCAACGAGCAGCGGAGAAAACCGATAAAAGAGAGAAGACGAAAACGAAAGAGAGTTTATCCTAAATATTAGAATCAGGGTTTATCTTACCTTGTGAGATTCGAATCAATGGCGACCGAATTTCTCGAAAACGAGAAGAAGACGCTGAACAAGACAATTAGCTAGGGTTCGGTATCTCTGGGAATAGAAATTAAACAGTATCCAATTGTTTTAATTTTTCCTTTTAAGCCTTCAATTTCTGTAAATAACTTATATACCCTCGAATAAAACACTGTCGTTTAAGTATGCAATAATGGGTTACAAATTGTCGTTTAGTTACTTGGGCCCAAAGAAATCTCTGTCCATGTTCTAAAAGGCCAGCCTAAGGCCCAAGTATATTTAACCAAAATCTGTTGTTTTTATGCCAACAATAGAATACTTTATTATTTAACCAATATCATTTTCTTTTTTACCGAGGAATCTGGGCAGAAACCCAAACCAATTTCGGACACGGCCCGGATTTAGATATCTGGTAGCTAAATGGAAATGACTAGCAATTTCCCATTTGAGGGGGATTGATCCTTGACCAACAAGGCAATTTCCTCCTCAAGTGGAAACCACTAGACTACTACTACTTGGTTCACCGATATCATTTGTTACATCGATTGTAGCCTAATTTTTCTCAAACTTGTAAGCATTTAACCAAAATCTGTTAAGTAAACCAAATAAATTAGTAAGAGCGTTTTTTTTTTTTTTTTGCAGTTTGGAGCAAATATCAAATGCATGGTACAATCGAGAATATGAAATTTCGGACAAAAGGTAATGAAACTAAAACATTCTATAATTAGAAAGTTTCATATAGTGTGGTCTTTGGGTTTGACTCAATTCAAATACTGCCTTCCAAACAGCCTAAAGCCAGAACGAATTTCAAATTCTAACATAGTAAAAATCATTTATGAGAGGTTAGGTTAGAATTTGAATTTGCTTCTCTCTTGTTCTCGTTTTTAGGTTTTAGAAGAAACCAAAATGGAAACGTTGAAGTTAAATAGAGTAACGAAATTGACATGCAAAATGTATTTCAACGCAGTAGAGTAATAATGAAATACAAATGGTAAGTATCTTTATTAATTACCTAACTACTTTTCTTCTTCAACCTGAATTCATTCATCAATAAAAACCAGAACTTGTATCTAAAACATCACGAGCAAACTTTCTAACATAACAGATGAGATAATTCGATCTCGAATATTGTCATATTGTGTATATATACCTAACTATTTCATTATGCGATTAAATAATATTATTCCTTCGTTATATGAGACGAAACAACATCTTCAAGGAGGCCATGATCCTTGACTAAATTAGCTCCATCCATCGAAACTCGAGTTTGACACTTCTTTACTACAGTATGATCATCCTCAAATCCATTTTCATGGTGGTTAAGGTACCTTATTTCGGAGATAGACAGCTGTTGTTGTTGGTTGCTGTAATCAAAAAGCTGATGAGGGAGACCAAAGTGAGATCCATTGGAACTAATTAAGCTGGTTCGACTTTTAGGCATGATGAGTGATGGACGAGGATGTGTGTGTTGACCTTCGTAA
Source organism: Lepidium africanum (assembly GCA_900406405.1). Lineage (NCBI taxonomy): Eukaryota > Viridiplantae > Streptophyta > Magnoliopsida > Brassicales > Brassicaceae > Lepidium > Lepidium africanum. Next base: position 19,600 of record OVAX01001581.1, on the reverse strand, counting down.
GTAGTTATCACAGTACTCGGATCATTGTATGATCTCTCTACTCTCTTCTTCACGTTACACCAAGATGTTGTGCATCGGTAATAATTTCTTGTCAAATTCCACCGAAAAAACAAACATTAAAATCAAATGTGATAATAAGGGTTTTATTTTAGATTATCAGAAAATAATGGGAATAAAAATGGAATATCTTTACCTTGGGAAAGAACTATTTTTGACAGGTTTTTGACCATATTTCCTCCATTTATAACCATCGTCTAGATGAAGAATCTCGCTCTTCGTGATGAATGACACTTTTGGTACCTCTATTTTCGTCTCTTCACTACTCTTCGTTGACTTAAACCTAAAATCCCAAAGTTTACGTAGCATCATTGTGTGATAGGGATTTTAGCACATTTCGAGGAATAAATCAAGGTCGAAAATTTTGTATTAAAGCGCAAAAAAATTACGAATGAGCTACAACTTTGCCGAGCATAGGGCTCAGCAAAGGTAAGCTCTTAGTTAAATAAAAAAAATATTAACTAATAAAAAAAAAATCTTATTCTTTCTTTATGTGGAGTTCTTTGAAAAGAAAGCAAAACAACAAACACTTAAACTCACCGCTTATTTCTCTTATGTTTCAATTCTACACCATCATCTTCTTCTTGATCTTCCTTGTTGTCTCTCTTTTTTTCCTCTCCAGTCAGAGCTTCGCTTAACGACGAGTTAGGTGTCGCCGGAAACTGAATCGGCGGTGCATAAGTGAGGGCATTAGAATGAACACCAAGTAAATCCATGAAACCTACCACTTGCCTTAAATCAGAAAACGGCATCTCGCTACCAACATTCTCCATTTTCCCGGAAGATAGTAAAGAAAATGAATCAAAACATGGATTTAGAGGATCTCCTTCGAGAAGAAAAAGTCATGTATGTACTTAACACAAGAGAAAGAGAGGATAGTTTTTAGAGTTAGCTAGAAATGAGAGAGTGAGAGAAAGTGAGCAATAAACATGGATTCTTTGCTAAATAAATGTTCCTTGAACAAGTGACCGGTAATTATAGGTGGACAATGCTATAAACGGTAACGTCCATGTTGTATAACACGATGGTATACGCATTCATACGTTCGATATATGACCGTTTCAGCAGTTAACAGGTTTATCCTTGTTCCCTGAGCATGACTAAGACATATAATAATAATAAAGGGATCATGACTTCGATAATTAATTATTCCCTCTATTTCAGTTTACTTGATATTTTAGATTTTTTTTTTATATTAGTTGATGTTATAAGAAATCTATGTAAAATTTATTGTTTTTTAGTATTTTTGACTATTTGAATTCTACAGATTAATTTGTGATTGGTTAGATTATTTTGGAATTTGTGATAAAACATGTTTTATTTAGATAAAATACAAAATTTAACGAGGAAGTATTAATATAAACTCTTGCATGCTCTTGGCATGTCTTTCTAGACAATGGTGATCCCGATGTAATAAAGATAAAGTTAAAGGTGAAAAGTTCGATTTCCACTTTACTTTTGTCTCGCTCGCAATTTGAACAATGATGATCCCGATGTAATAAAGAATATGCACTCATTATGTATATATTCTTTGATAATCGGTGCAAACATTAGTCTCCACATTCGGAAATCGATTCTAGGCCATTATTTTGAGAGATGATGTTATGAAGCATCAACAATATATCAAGATGGAATATGCAATAGACAGCTTAGAAATTATTAATATGATTGAACAAATTCGGACGAATGATCCATCTTTTTAATCATACATAAGATTACAAGCTTGTTATAGTCCGTCATATTAGAGGTTTACTTCGTGAATAATACACACTACAAATTTTTATCATTAGTAACCCTAGCTAAGTATCAGGTGTGGACTTCGATTTACGACCAGCTCGTTCGATTTCCGTCTAGCTCCAGTTTGAGAACTTAGGCTATACATCGAACTGTTGTCGATCCAATAAATAAAAACACAAATATTTAGTAAATTTTATTTCTTTTATATGTAGTCAAGTTTATTACTTGATATATTAATAAGAAAATTAAATCTGAATGAAGTAATTGTCTATTTGTCTGTGAACTGTAAAAAAGCATTTTAAAGAAGAGATAAGTCATAGAGAAAATTTGTTTAACAAAAATCATATCAAAAAGAAATAGTAAAAAACAAAGACTAAATTTATCGTCGAGTGAGACTCTAAAAATTGAAATGTGTGGATTAGGAGAGTTTCTGAGTTTCTGAATAAATTCACTCTAACAATGTTTATATTAATATGTAACAAAAAAGAAAAAAAAAAAACCATAGACGAATAATTCATCAAAATGTCTTCTTTCTAGCAACAGCCTTTCGAGGTTCTCTCCTAGCAGATGAAGTGAAGCCAGGTGACGAAATCCCAACCGTGGATTGGTATAAATCTTTCAACCTTTAAACAAAATAAGTATGTCACGTATTCGAATTACTAATTATGGAAAATTTATTTTTCTTTGTTAATCTGGAGGTTTGAACTAGGCCCTAATCCCCCGAACCTGTGACCAGCCATTGCTAATACCAAATTGACATGACAACAAGCATCCCTCCCACCGGGATTCGAACTAGGAGCGTACCAGGACTAACCCCTTTGCTTAAACTACTAGCCAACCAAAGGTTTGTTACAACATGGTTTTAGATTTATATTTACCTGGGGATGCTGAGGAACAAAGCAATTGCTGCAATGCCAGTAACTAATGGCAATATAGCTGCAGGTGTTACTTCCTGAAACCAATACAAGTTCGAATCAAAATGAGCCAAAAAGCTTAATAGAAAATGTTTGAAGACTGATTTGTGTGATTTTATATATTTTACCTGACTCTGATGATCTGCTACGAAGCTGTATCGTAGTGGACCGATATGGATTTGGGAATTTGTTTCGAAATCAACTTCGATGATCTCTGATTCTACTTTGTGGGAGATTAAAGGACGACTGGATTTAAGCTGCACAAGGTGTTTTCCTCTGGATAAGCCTTTTACTTGGAAGAAATTGGAAAGTGGAAGTGGAAAGACGTTCTCTATTTTAGATTCATCAGTAGCTGATTTGATCTCCACTAGCAGATTCGAGTTCAGTTCTTCGTTTTGTTTTCCTTCGACATGGCATGTTAATATGGTCGTTTCTGGTTGTTCAAAGACCAAAAAGTCGAGCCCATTGGTATCTTCATAACCAATCTATATATTAAACAAAAAAAAACTTGTCAGGTATATATTTTATTGTTGAAACTACTGATTATAAAATAGAACTATTTTGGAGAAACAGGAACAAACCTGAAGAGAAACAGACTCAGGAGACGCACGTTCAATTTTATTGTTGCCTGAACCAATTTTTTTAGACACCTTGATTACATATTTGGCCTCTGGATGTAACCCTCGCAGCCGATAGTTTCCATTAACATCACTTGTAGTCTCCTCATAGTATCCTTTGGAGTCAGAGCGAGCTTCGATTGCAACACCTTCCTGTGGCTGGCCAGATAGTAGAGCAACTCTGCCCATTGCACTGCAAAGGAATTGACAAGGCATATTGTCACAATAATAAAGATTGAATTGAATATAATCTAAGACTACCATGTGTGTTAATTGTTCACATCGTAAGAGAATGTTTAGTAAAATAACAGTTCAGGACCAAAAATCTAAACCTCAAAAATCACAATATGTTGACTGGAGATCTATGAGATCGCAACTGAAACTTAAAGAGACCAATGTCATTGGTCTTTGTGAATTGGTACGAGATAGTCGAGCCCTGGTGCAATCATACTTAAAGAAACGAGCCTAAAAGATGTAGGAGTTTGTAACAATATATTCCGGAATCTAATCAAGGCAACAACTTCTTTTGACATAAGTAAAATCAGGAACGGATAGTGTGAAAAAGATGTTTTAGATTAGGCCAAACCTGTAGGCAACCCGAGTAGCCTCAAAGACAGCTTCACTGGACTCCCCAGAACCCAATTCTATTGCCAGTGTTGAAGGTTTGAAAGAATATTCCTAAGGAAAACGATAGATTATAAGAAAATTAATTCTTCCTTTCTTTGGGCTACTTTTTACGTTTTATGAAAGCCAGTAAAGAATGTTCCCAGTGAAAGCTGTAGACATTTATATTTCAGATCATAGCAATTTAAAACAGTGCTTGCTAAGAATGCCGAGGCGTGGGTTACCTTAAGAAGGGGACGCAAGTAGAAATTTCCAGGGAATAAGCTATCAAATACAAAGAGTCCACCAGCGCCAGATATAGAATTATTTCTGTAACCATGATCGCCACTTAATGATAATAACAGCGGAGGAATTGATGTCTCTGCATTGTCCTTTGAGGATACACGCACGGATATCTGACCAAGCTTCTGGCAGGAGAAGGAATATGGTCCTAGCCTTTTGATATGGTACCCAGGCTGCATGTTTAAGACATAATTAGGGACACGCCATTTCAAACCAAATGAATGCAAGTGAGAATCACAGTGCACCTAGAAGCTTAAATTTTAGCCTAAGATTAGACTTGTCGAGAAAACCATCCTATCAAGGTCTATTAACATCCACATGAAAATTTTATCAGTATACTATACACCAACCTTTGAAGCCTCAACGGCATATGGTATATCATCATACAAAGGCCCGGCAACAAATGAACCATCTGGTGATGTGCTTGTTTCAATAGCTACTTGATCTTTCTTTAGTGAAGAGATAAGGCTGTCTTTTGCAGCGGAAACCTTAATATCAACACCGGGAAGTGGAGGAGACACCGACCCTTTTATGTAAAGACCAAGACGACCAGTAAATGGAGAAACTGGAGCTTGACATCCATCATTTGACACTACAGCCTATTAGAACAAACATAGATTAAGCTTGATGTGCCCAATAGAAAATTTTACATGGTTAGTAATACTTGTAGTTGTAGTTAATACTTACATGAAGCACTTTAGGATAAAACAACATATTCTTCTCCACATTAGACCTGAAACAGAACACGTTAGCTAAAGTATTAGAGAAAATTTCAAACAGCCAACACTCTTTTGGTTATTTGATTTTGAAACAAGAATCTATCTTCTGTGAACTATGATAAACTCCTGAGACATTTGACTCCAAACATTTGAAGTCCAGGTCATAGTGCCCCTGAAGTTATATTGAGTACATCATACCTAGGATCTCGAGGAACAAAGCTAATCTTTTCACCAAGATCTGCCCAGGTATTGTACTCATAAAGGCCATGCCCATCAGATGCAAGTTTGGCAGCAATACTGTTAATAACATTTCCTTCCTTGTCTTGAATATCAACAATGAAATTCTCTGGTAATTCAGACTCAATCTCAGTTGAACTAGACTCCACATTTATTAGACCTTTGAGGAGGTACTTCTCTGCTTTCAGATGAATAGGCTACAGAAAAGAAGCATATAGATGCTATATGAAGGACATGCCAAAGAATGTGGGAAAAAAATAGATAACATTATAAACTAAAACCTGTGGATTTGAGGCATAAATCTTTATTGAATTGCTCCCAAAGGACATGCATGACTCAGAAAGCTGAAGCTCATGCTCTCCAGGTGACTCAACACATATTTTCTGTGAACCTTTCTGTAGTTATCGCAAATGAAGGACATAATTAGTTTAGATTAAGTTAGATGTAGAAACGGAAATAGCCAGAAGAATCCAAGAATACCTTGACTTTCAAACTAGTAGGCGATCCATTAGGGTGAACAATTTTAGCATCTACCTCATGTGTGGAGATAATATTAATCCAGTAACCTTTCTGGACAAAATCAATTCCTTTGATATCCTCAGTTCCGACATTTACATCAATGAAGCTACGGTCCCAGCACCAGCTGTCTTCATTAGATGTGGCATCCGTTGAAATGCTTTTGACCTACAATAATCAATCGTTACAAGCAATTAGTAAATGTATTCAGCTATTAATGTGACTTTTTCCGTCTCTCTCACAAAAGTACCCAAGAGGAAATAATGTTGAGAAGAGAGCTTGCAGCACACCTCAACTCTATATTTTCCAGGCAATACGTCTGAAAATAGAAATTGACTGCTCTCGTCGGTTAAAGCAACTGTCTTCTTGTCATGATCACCAGACACTCCCACAAGCGCCACTGAGACAGACGGACCACAATTCTCCTTGCAAGTAACAGAACCATGCACATTGACTCGGGCCTGCACCACACAAAAAAGGTTATAGAAAAAAATGAAAATACCATGAACATGTGGAAGTACATCCTCCATCAAGCTCCCAATCAATTTGAAGCTACAAAGACATTTGAAGAGAATGGGGTCATTCAGAGAGAATCACCTGAGAAAATTCTATGTTCAATAATGGACTTTTGACAGCAACATCCACATAAGATGGCCAAAATAGAAGCTCAGATGCACCCTTTGGTGTAGCAGCCAAAGCAGACAGCCTATATTCGCCTGGTGAAACCTGGAATATGTATGATAGTAAAAAAAAAAAAAAAAAAAAAATGTGTCATAAAACTAAGAAACAGAGAGCTCATCAATTAACAGAGAAGTAAAAGCCACAAATAACTCTCCAAAGAATCAAGCGAGTCAACTTGATATAATTCAACTTTTGTATGGTTGATGTTTACTAGAGATACATATCTGCATTAACAAACCTCAAAACAAAAAGTTCCGGTCTCATCTGTTTGCTTCATCTGTGGTTTGACATTTGTGGGTCCATGAGTCAAAGCTACCTGGATTCAAAATATTAAAACGTTAAACATGACAAATATCAGATAAGTAGAAGCAGAGAAATATCAATACAAACACGACTTTACCTTTGCTTTGTGACGAGAACCAAACATTCGCACCACGCCACAGACATCATAGGACACAGCACTTATATCTGGAAGTGAAGCCATATTTGGTAAAACCTAAACAAACAAGTTTAAGTGAATACTTTATTTTGTTGAAAATTTAACGAGTTAGGTGAACCCATATCTGGAGCAATTAATTTAGCACGCAAGAAAAATAAGTGAGGGCTGATACCATGAACTTCTTCAATTTGTCGAACTTGTAATGCTCCTTGATTGCTTCTATTGTATACTGATTTGACGTAACCTAAGGAGTTTAACATTTATTACATTACATCACCTGCTTTTAAAACTATTGATAACAACAGCAAGAAATAAAAACCAGATGGCAAATACTTGAAATGTATAAACGCACATTTACTTAACATATAACCTTCAGAAATTTAGCCATATTCTTTACTCTAGATTCTAAAACCCTCGAAAAATTCACCAACAATTCACTAGGAGATGTTAAGTAACATGCAATCTAGCAGGCTTACAACTGGTACAACGTCAACTACTAAACTGTATAAACATCAAACTGAAAGTGCCATTTAAGTATACCTGGTCAAGCTTGTAATAACCTTCCTTGTTCGTGAGAGATCTTAGACTACCATCTACTAAGATTTTAACGCCCTCAACTCCCATTGAATTACCGTCGACTACACGACCCCCAATGGAGAATCCTGTTACCTGAAGGAGCATTCAGTTCAATATGTAGTGGAAGAAACATGAAAACACAGTCCAACTATCGAAAGATCGGGTGGTGTAAAAGTTGGCAGTTATTCTATCTGACCTCGAACTTTTTAGGCACAGTGACATGTTGATGCTCTACAGAAACAGGCATCACAGGAGGTGATACATCAAAGACGGTATTCTCACCCTTATAATGTGGCACCAGTTCATATTTTCCTGAGGAGGAAAAATCAAAGTGACCAAAAAAATACCTCAATGGAACTAAGAGCTGAACCATGCAACCAGAAATTCAAGCTCCTTCTTAAAGTTCAACATGCTCAAGAGTCATTAAACTTGCATTGAACGATAGAGAATTCATCGGGCTATAAAGCTTACAGTAAATGAATGCTCAATGAATTGGTAGAGGATAATTGAACTATGATTTACCACAAGGGATGGACTTGAAACTGAAAATTCCTTCAGCATCGGATACAGCATGGCAAAGAGGCTTCCTTTCTCCAATAGATTCACCCAACCCCTGGGGACAATCTACCTTGGAAACATCATCTGAATGCAAATATACATGAACACCCACGATTGGATTTCCCTAAAAAAGGAAACAAATTATTTTTATCAGACACTAAAAGTTGAGAATACTCTACAAGTGCATGACGAACACAAACCACATCATATAATTTATATGCCAGCGCTATTTCTAATAAATATCATAATTAAAACTTTAGTCACAAAGGCAGAGGAGGTCAGTACGATTCGAATCAGAAAAAGAAAGAAAGAGAGCAATAGAGGGAATACCTGAGCAGCAACAGACCCCTTGAGATCATAACCAAGGACAAAAAATATGTCACCCACCATGCCATTTGCAAATCCAAGTTCCACCTGCAGGTTAACATAGAACTTGAACTATTAGCATGCAGAATTATAATTTTAAGCCACATGCATGGAAACGGATAATTTAGAAAAGAGAAGAGTAGGAAAAGGCATGTGTACTCAAATGCAAAAATGTTGGTCAGGAGAATTCTATACAGAAAATTCAAACAAAAAATGCAAAACCCATAAGATCTGAGACCTCTGTTGAACCGCGATTGTCAACTTGCAGCTCTGGATGGGATGCACGGATATTGTATTTTCCTGCAACCAATCAGACAGACTCATGATTTGATTATAACGTGATACCTGGAAATTAGGCACCTGACATTTGATGTCACAAATATGGGAAAGTTCCGACTACATAAACGTGAGGCCAGAATAACAAAGTGATAAAAGAAAAAGCAAAAAGAAAGCATTGATGATAATGAGACTCCTTACCTGGAATAATATTCTTGAACAGATAGCTCCCATCTGAAGATGTGAGAACAGAAGCAATGCGATCTCCATCAGAAGATAACAATTCAACATTGACATTAGCTGGGCCTCCATTCTTAATCACACAACTCTCCCCACCAACAGCTCCAAGGACTTTACCAGATAACGTAAAACTGCAATGCACAAAACAGTGAAACATGAAAATTGACAACCTGACTACCAAATCCAATAAAAAGAAGATGCAAACTCATAAAAACGAACCCCGTGAAGCGGAAGTTAATATCCTCATTGTTGTTACAACTAGAGTCATCAACGACAACAGGGACCTGCCACACCAGATATAATGTCATAGCTAGCTACAAGCCTGGTGTTTTGTGTGGACAGATACTTATTGCATAGTCCTTGAAAGATTAATAAAGCTGAAGAGATTAACCTTATCTGGATTCCATGACCATCCCTCAGGCCCATTTATCTTGAGAATGAATGAGCCCTACGAGAAGAAAGTATAAAAATCAGTTGCAGCAGAAACGAAACACCAATTCACCAAAAAAAAAAAAAAAAAAAAAAAA